>NDXB01019057.1:62772-81037 GCA_002631895.1 Agapornis roseicollis
CCCCCCCCAAAAAAAAAACAAACCAGAAAAGATATTTTTCAACAGTAAGTGAACATTGACCTCTATTCACACCTATCTTGTGAAGGCTTTCTTCATCTTGAGTAGGACTTTTGACACCATAAACCCACGCTTCCCTTTATTTTTGCCCCCAGAGACACAGCTTCCAAGTCACAATCTGGCTTGGTTTTATCAACTGAAATATGAGTGTCAGGGGTTGTTTTTTCCTTCCATTTTTAGGACCGTCCTTGCAGTAACCTGCCTGGATACAGAGAAGTTTTAAGTTTGTATCTAGACTCAGTGGAAATGAAAAAGGTAGATGTTCCTAAAGTACTGATTTCAAACTTGGCTCATGAACAACATGTAGACCACAATTCTGAGTAACTATTTATGAGGAGAGCAACATCAACCTAAAATACACACTTTTTATTTCCACAAGAAATTCAGACTATTGTAACATCACATTCAGAAAAATCTGATGATAGAGCAGTAATGCACATTATTTGCTACCCAGTAAATGTAATTTAAAATCCCATATTCTGTCCCACATCCACAAAGCTTTGCAGATATATTCCTCATGGAAATCTACAACATCTACTTTGTCTCTGGGCTGACCCAGGGAAACATTAATTGACAGAACCAGAGTAGAAATAGGCATAAATTGCCACTTTATTTTTATCTCAGAGGACCTGCTAAGATTAGTGTTGCCTGAGGATCCAGTTCAAACATCCATTTAACCTCCTGTCCTTTAATCTGGAAGTAGCAAGTGTGAAAATGAATCAGTCACACAAACTGCATATGGCTTTGTCTGAAATACTTATTCTCAGTTATGTGTTGGTTTTCTCTCACCCCACATTTGCAAAAGAAACTCAATAGCTGTCATGGCAAGGTATTTTGGGCTTGTTGTGTTTTTCCATGTCAAGTCCCCTTCAACTAAGCAAATATAATAATAATACCAGTGTCACGCACCATGAATTCACATCTCACAGGCCAAGAGGTGAGGGTTTAGCACTGCAACGTTGAAGTGAAAAAGAGGGGATACAACCGCAGTTCAAGATCCTTTCAAGACTTTGTCTTTACTCATCTGTAGCTGAACTTTTCATATTGCTTCAGTGGAATTTGTGTTATTGCTTGGCAGGTCAGCACTGTAAAAAAAAATCAACAACCAAAACCAACCAAAAAAGACCAAAAAAGACCCAACAGTTAAAAAACCTCACAATTTAAAAATGGACGAAACATTTATTTTGCCTCTATGGAGCACCCAGTGTAAACCTAATAAAAAAAGTGATCAAATCTTTCTTAAAATATTTCCCTAAAGTAGATTTGCTTGAACACTCTGAAAGCTAGGGACCAGGTTAATCATAGTAATCTATAACACTTCCTGCTTGTGTAGCGTGAGGATACCAAAATGCTTTCTGAGCATTAATTAATTAATTGTCATGTTGTGCTGTGTAAGCATGGGGATTATCCTTGCTGTATTGCTGTAGGGAGATAGCTGAATGATTTGCTCAAGGCAACCTCACCCAGCAGTCAGTGCCAAGACAGGGAGCTGAATCAAGATAAACCAAATGCAGGAATCTGAGGCCTTTTTCTGAAAGCAAGAAGGCTCTTGGGTATTTGTCAGTGTGTGAGCCCAGTTTCAGAGGTCGCTTGGGTCAGGAATAGCTCCTTTGACACCAGGGTAGCTGCTGTATGGTGATACCTTTATGTATCCACATATATTTGTGCAGCAATACTCTGAAGGCAGCTGTGTGCCAGCCAATAGCCAATGAAAGAAGACTTGTTGGCATGGTACGAAATAAAATGAGTCACTTTAACAGTGGCAGAGAAAGCTGCCCAATACTAGCCTTCTATTTATGCATCTCCAGCTTTCGTTCCAAAAGTGTAATAAGAGGTAACTTCTATACATTCAGAATGAAGTTCTGTATTAGGAAGTCCCCAGGACTTCACCTTTGTGGCTGAGAGGTGGAAATGATATCTACATACATAAAATAAAAGATTCCCACAGAATTTGTGAATACTAAAGAAGAGTTGAACATATGGTTAAATGAACTTATGTGCTTGTTAAGGGGATGTTCAGCTGATCTTTTTCTTCTGTACACCCTTTTCTAAGTGGGATTGTGGGGGATGAAGCTCAACATGTACCTTCTACCACAATCATCTCTAAATATGACAAATATCCCTGTAACTTCCTAGACCCACATACAGACATGATGGCAATCATCCTTCTTGTTTTTTTTCTATAATACAATCACACTCCTCATTTTTCCCTTCCCTCTGACTCACTCTTCACCATGTCACTATTTGCTTATCCCACACACATACCTTTTTGACAGTGGGAGGACAGATGCCTTCACCAAGGCCAGCTCCAAGAACATGTCTGCTAATAGCTGTCATTTGCCTTCCTCTTCCCTTTCTGGACTCCTGTCCTGGCCATGATGCCAAGCAGCAAAGGTTCCTGTGGGCAACATGTATAACTCTGTACATGAGCAATCTGTTTTTCAGGAAGTCCCTTCCCCTTCTGGCAGCACTAACTCATTAGCAATGACCAGTCTTGTAGCCGTGTAAAGAAGAAGTCCCCAAGCTGTGGAGGAAGAGAGGCTTTTAGTTCAGTGAACCCAGTGACCGACTCTGGGAAAATCATCAGGGAACCAAATATAACAGGAGGACCCATCAATACCACAGACGGTGAGTATGTACACTGCCAGCCACAAAGGTTTAATTGTATCTATGTACTTCCAAGCCCAGTTAATTATGCAAAAGTTTATAGCCTACTGATGAGATTGACTTGTCTTTGGACAGCAGATCTTACACCACCTTTCCTAAGTCCTTGTCATACAGATTTACCTGATCATCAGATTTAGTGTGAGGTGTCCCTGCCCATGGCAATGGGGTTGGAACTAAGGTTCTTTCCAACTTGGAAAGGTTCTTTCCAACCCTAACTATTCTATGATTCTATGAGTCTTTAATTCAAAAAAGCATTTCCACCTGTTTTTTGTCAGTGAGTAGTTCCATGAATAACTACTCGAACATCTACTTTCTACGAAGAGTAACCCAACATTTTCTGTCCATACACAAAAAGAATCCTCATCAACTATATTTTGTATCTTCTGAGCCTGTAGCCTTGAATACATTTACCATCATTATGTAGACTTGGTTCTGTTGACTTCACTGGTACGTCTGTGGCACAAAAGGGAATTAAAGCAATGGGGATGATCCCTGTAAATGCTTCATTTTATTCAGTCAATTTAGGATGGTATTGCCACACTACTTACAGATAGTGTAGCCTGCTCCCTCATACCTCTACCTTCCCAGTCCAGATACCTCCTTTATTAAAGTTTGAGATCATTGCATGGACAGTGATTCAGAACAGGGAACTAATCAAAGTGAAAGCTAACTCTGTCACTCGGTGAAAGACATACGGGAAAGGTACTCAGAACATAAGAAAGCTGTCTCCAGTCTGCTCACCATAGAATATTCATGTACCACAATGGGCATGTGGGAGTGTCAAGATGGTTATAAAGGAAGAAAACTCAACAGAGGTAGTTTTCATTAGCAACTGGATGTAGACAGCAGGAATGTTTGAAAGACGCCCTAGAAGCAGCTTAAATGTGCCATGCCAAGTAGAAAACATTTAGCAGAAAATATAGTTCAAGTCCCATGCAAATGCCTGAGTCAGTGGCAAAGATTTGGCATCAAGTGTGGCACAATCAAGCCAACAGACATAAACAGCTTTGAATCATGCCCTGTGTTTGTCATAGATACCACTTTGGGATTATTACTTACTGTTTAATTGCCAGTGCTTACTCTAAAGGCATGTGAAATCCTTCTGACAGCCAGATTTCCTCTTGGAATAAAGTGAGACTAAGAGAGGTTAGACTTCCCCTTGATAGTTAACCTGTCAGTTTCCATTACTTGCTTCCTCTTTTCTATCCATGGTACCTCTCTGGCCACATTCATTTTGCCAAAAGAGCACTTCATTTGTCCTTACCACATTCTTCTGGATGATACTGCTAGGAGTTGGGGTTGTTCAGCCTGGAGAAGAGAAGCCTTCAGGGAGACCTTATTGCAACCTTTCAATATATAAAGAGGGCTTATAAGAAAATTGGGAAAAGACTTTTTTTCAAGGCCTGTAGTGAAAGGTCAAGGGACAATGGTTTTAAACTGAGTGTAGGTTTAGATTGGACATAAGAAAGGGGGTTGGACTAAATGATCATACCTTCCAGTTCAAACCATTCTATCAGTCTATGATTCTATGGTTCTACGATTCTACGAAATAGTCTTCATACCAGCTAAGGACATGCCAGGTGACTGGAAAGAAGGAGAAAGTAAGAAAAGCATCTTTGAGGGAGGGGGGAAGAGGTTAGTTGCATTTCTGTGTCAGATGATGGCATAGTTTGATACATGGTTTAAAGCACATTTCATGGGAAGAGTGTGGATGGTCAGAAAGAGGAAATTGGCCTTTTCCTGGCTGCTCTCTGAATCAGGCAGGGACTTAGGGAAGGAGGAAGAAATTATTTCTTTCTTGAGAATACCTGAGCTGGCTCAGTTGGGAAAAGCTGCTGGAGAACAGGGAGCAGAGAGGAAGAAAGACATCTGGCTAAGAGCCCAGGGCATGAGGATAGGCTGGGAAATTTCCTGAGGGGAGTTTGGAGGCTTGCCTCTGGCAGGGAGCAAAGCCACAATGAAGCCTCAGAAGTGACAGAAAAAAGGACTTTTTTTGGGATTCAGTGGGGATGGAGTTCATGCAGGAAGTGACAGGAGGTGGTGGGAAAGCAAGATAGAGGCAAAAAGACCTCCCACAAATCTCTGAAAGGCACAGTGGGGAAGACTCGTTTGCAAATCTTTTCATTTAATGTCTCATGCTGAACTGAATTTCACTGTTTAATGAGTTACATTGATGACATGTATTAGAAACCTAGCTGTTGAGATTGGATATTGTCTTTTGACATACTGTATTCAAAAAAAAAGGCATGGTCTGATCTGTCTCCAGGCTCTGACTAACTTGGGGGTCCACCACAACACATGGCACTTACCAGAAAGTGAGAAGTCTGCCCTCTGCCTCCTGTCACTTCCCTTTCTCTTGGTTTTGCTGAAAGACTTGAAGTTAATTTTTGGAAAGGGGATGATATGAAACCTTCCAGCCTTGAAGCGCATCACCCTAAACCCGCACTATGGGAGAAAAGACAGGGACAGAAGAAATTGGACAAGGTCTAGCAGTTGTGGTCACTATTGTTGCTTTCTAATTTTGTTTTTGGGTTGGTTTTGTTGGGTTTGTTCGGTTTGTTTTGTTTTTTGAGAAATGGGAGAATTTAAGTTATCCCCTAATATCATCTCTTGGATCCCAGTCCAAATCTCAGTCTAAAGTATCCAATTTGCACTATAAGCACAGACGGTAGCTGAGCATCTCAGTCTGGCCAGGAGCTAAATGTCTGAAGAGATGCACATGTTCTTCTAGGAAGTAAAAGAATAGTGGGTGTAGGGCTAGACACTTCTTCGTGAGTTCCTCTATCCTTTTGTATGTCAAACTGAATGAGTTGTGAGAATACAGTCTAGAGAGGGATATAGTTATTGCATATCAATTAGATGGCTACCTTAACTATTAGCATTGAGGCAGACTTTTTTTGTGGATCTTGCACTATAAAAACACTGAACCTACAGCTTTCCCAACGGTCCCACCAGGATCTTTATTTACTGGTTCATCATTTTTCAACTTCTAGATGCTTCCAGTTACATTTTTGGACTACCAAAAGAGCCTCCAGACTCTTTTACTCTCTTCAACAAAGAATCTGAAGAAGGTCAGAGAGAGAGTAGACTTAGAGTGAACAAAAGGAAGACATTTTTCACAACAAGGGTGGTGAGATATTGGAACAGGTTGCCCAGAGAAGTTGTGTGTTTTTCTGTGGCAGGAGCTAACATTGCCCAGAGAAGTTATGGGGTTTTTTTTTGGCAGAAGCTAACAGTCATACTGCATGGTAAACTACATGTGTCCACTGCAACTGTACATGATCAGAAGAAAACTGATTGCTTACCAAGCACAACCCTCCCTATTTGCACCAGAAATGCTCACAGCTTGTGTTCCCAGGAGCCTTGTTTCCTCTCTGGACTGGTTCAGATACACACCTTTCCACAGGTAACAACCCAAAAGAGAACTGCTGTTTGGCTAGAGTGATGGGAATCCTCTGTGTGGTCTCTGTAGAGTCCCTTCCCCACACAGAGGAGTTCAGTTGTACTTCAGGTCTTGGTTGGCCACACAAATCGGGGCAGGTCTCTCTTCTCCTTAGCCCCTAAACAAATCCATAAAATGTCCTGTTGACTCTGGTTTTCTGAGCATTCTGAGTCAGGAAAAGGACCACCAACAATTTGCAGCAAATAATGTGGACTGTATATTTGAGAAAAGGACTATTTTGCTGAAGCACGTAAGTTCTTAATGTCCTTGGGAAAAAGCAACATAAAGCATTTTTATTGCAATAATAAAACTTGAAACTTGTGTGTGGTAGAAGGAGGAAGCAAAAAAAGGGGTAAGGGGTATCTGACAAGTGTTCCTATGATACTGCTACACAGGTCACAGATGAAAGAAACATCATAGGTGAGAGATGTATATCTGAAAAATGACTGCTTGGAAATGACCTTCTAAGCATGCTCAGTAATTTAGGAGTGAAATCTACATGATTCTTTTAATGGAAAATGCTGTCTTCTCAAAAATCTTTTTATTCACCCTTAAACAGGGGATAAAAGCTGTCATTTGAAAAAAAAAAAAAAAATCCGATGAGGCAAAAAGTTCAAATGTTTTAGAAAAATCTTGTTTCATCTTGAAAGTTCTTGTTTATTCTATCTCTTTAATCTTTTNAAAGCTGTCATTTGAAAAAAAAAAAAAAATCCGATGAGGCAAAAAGTTCAAATGTTTTAGAAAAATCTTGTGTCATCTTGAAATGTCTTGTTTATTCTATCTCTTTAATCTTTTTACATTAATTTGCATTGGTTCATGTTGCCTCTGGTGTCATGCATAAATGCCTCACTACAACAAATAGATGATAGGTGTCGTAACATGGTCATCTCGCTTTTAGAATACTGAAATAATTTTGTTTTACATTTAGGGCAATTAAGGACAGCTGCTTCTTATTACTAATGAAAACACGCAGACACCCCTCTTCCCCCTTTTTTTTTTTTGAGATAAATTTCTTCTGTTCATCTTATCCTGAAATAGGGTGACAGTTCAGTTACGTTCCTAGTTAAGTTCACTGAAAAACCTAAAAGGAGAACTGAATACCGTTTTTCAATTTGACTTCAGGCTATTGGGATGGAACCATTTCATAAGGAAGAGTGGCTGCTTATTGTATTGAGGAGAAGTTTATTCCTGTAGTAAAGCCACCATAACAAAAGAAAATGGTACAAGGATACAGGAAGGGAAAATATTTATCTTACACAGGCGATTAAGTATATTACAGGAGTACTGGCCAAGATGTAATATGCATCATTTCAGTCAATTTTAGGTGCTAAAGCAACAAAACTCCCTCTCTTGGACTTGAGTCAGTCCAGTGAGAAGTGTTTTGGGGCTCTATGAAAAACATGGAAAAGTGCCATAAAAATATACTGCATTTCAGTTGTGTGACAGTGTTTGTACCACAAGGCAATATGACTAGGAACTCTCCAAGGACCCTAACATTACTGTGTGTAATGGGAGTAGAGGGAAGCAACTGAGTGTACCAGATTCACCCAAATTTCCAACATCGCTTTTCCAGACCTGCACACTTGCCAGTTCATGCAAAGGCAGGTCTTCTTCAGAATTACCACCTTCTCCCATTCCTTTTTATGATCCATCACTTCACTTTTCAAACAGATTTATTGCAGTCAAGCTGGACTTCAATGCTTTCTCTTACTGTTGGGGTCCTTAATGTGGGGGTGCCCTGTAGACATTTATTTCCAGCAAATGTTGATGGAAAATCTGTTATAGCCTGACAGGCAGCAAGGGTTGCAAGGAAAACCACAAGGAACCTGATTGTTTTTGGTTTGGGTTTTTTTTTTCGGTTCAGCTTCTTTTTTTTCCAAGATTGAACTTCATTAGCTGGCAAGAACTCACAGAGACATGCACATTCATGTGATTTTTCCCATCTTGATGGGGACTTTTGCAATGGCAGGACTTAAGCTATTTCAGCTGAGAATAATGCAGCCTGCTCTTAAGGCCCCCTTGTTAAAAATAAGCGGCTTCCATGTGGTTCTCCTACACAGAGAAACCAAATCCTTTCATTGGTCAGCTGGAAATCTGCTCAGCCACCTGAGATTCATTGTGGATGAGAGTGTTTACAATGCTTGGTGTAAGTATCTCCACTCAGATGTCAGCCAGGGGCCTTGTTAAGTTGACAGGAGCTTTTCCCATTGACTCCAGTGTCCTCTGAATGAGCCTAAAGGTGGTGAATGTTTCAGTACTTCATTGTGTGGAAGCCTGATTTTATTAAGGCACTGCTGTAGACACAGGAAAGCCGTGCTGGGCCCCTAACCTGTACAATTAAGGCAGAGACAGGGCAAGGCAGGTATCTGATTTTCATCATTTTGACAATTCATTGGCAATTCAAAAAAACTCTAGGGGAAAAAAAAAAAAAAGTAGTTTTGATGACTCAAAAAGTAAAAATATATATATTTTTTTGAATTCGGAGTGATTAATTATTTTTACATTGTAGAACTTCATTTTCTCAAAGAAGTGAAGATTCTATGGATGCATGGTCTGTGTGTCTTCCCATTTCAAAATTCAATCTTCAGCAATTTAAGAGAAGGCAGAAAACGTGCTGAGAACTATAGCAGGTGTTTTACCTGTTTTAAACTGGCTTATTACTGAAAAAAAAAAACCCCATATTTTGGGACACTGAAGCACATTGTATGATTCTCTTCAATTCACTGAGTTTCAAAACACTCAGATGTTCACTGTCATGGCTTCTCCTGAACGACCCTTTTCCAGCTCTTGAAATGTAACATGCTTTCTCCTGATGGCATTTCCAGTATTTTTAAAATGCTCATACATTTTTTCTTACAACCCAGGATGAATTTCATAGCAGTGAAAATAAAGAAAGCAGCTTTTCTACAGTTGTATGTCTGCTTAATATGACATTGGTGTCTCAGAATGTAAGCTGTGGCTGATGCTTCTCCTGTGAATGGGATATTTTCAGTGGTTTTCTCCCGTATGTATTCTTCTGTGCTTAATGTTTAAAGCCATTCCTTTCTGAGTATTCATGCTGTGCCTAGTACCTTGGTCTTCCAACATCTCTATAGCTCTATGGATGTTATCCTAACATACACAAGAGTAAGCACAGCTCATGATGCCCTATTTCTTTCTCCCTCTATTATATTATTTTTTTAACGTGTCTATAAAGCAGGGTCTCTGCAAATCTAAAATTAGAAATAAAAACATACGTGCTCTGGCAAAATTGAACAAATGTAATTGTGACGGGAAGACCCCAGTGGCTCAGGCCATAAAACCTTTTGGAGTTCAGGAGTTTAGTCTTACAAACGAACACACTCTTTACAAAGCAATAAAAGTGAAACAAAGCTAACAAACAGGCAGAACTTCCACTTTAGCCTCTGTGATGGTAAAAGATCCCTTGAATCAGCTTCCCATTGCTTATATCTGAACCTTTCTTGGTTCAAGGTGGAGAACAACCTGCCTATAACTCTGGGCTTAGATGAACCCAGGAATCCTCTCTGGACCCTCCAGGTCTCATTCTTATCTCCATCCCCTGGTGCAACTAAGGGAATGACAGTCTAGAGGACGTAGGAATTTAATTGCACCAGATCCAGACTACATTAACACAGGGCCAACACACTTTGTGATTACTCACAAAAGACTGTACATGAAATTAAGTGTCTCAAAAGCATTACATTTTCTTGAATGTAATCTTTGGGGAAAAGCTGAACTTACCAAGCCAACATGGTATAGCTGGAGTAAGTAGCTCATTTAAATGCAGTAAAGTAGTGTTTATAGAGTTCATATGGACTGAAAGACATCCTCTGCTTAAAAAAAAAATAAGAGAACTCCCATCAAAACATGTGTTTAGAATGTAAGATTTGCATTTCATGAAAGCTTAAGTGATACTATATTTGGTGTTTCCAAAGTTTACATGAAGAAAACTTTAAATTCTAATGAAGTATATGCTTTTCTTCAACTCAGTACCTCTCTATAAAATGCAGTTTTACTTAATATTTTAATGAGGGTTCAAAATGAACAATTTATAAAAATAATGCAAAATGAATATAATTTCTGTTTTTCATTTTTTTCCTAAAGTTTCTTTTCTTCTTCAGAAAATTTTCTTGTGAAAAGTCTTTAATTCAGTAGAACTTTATTTCTTCTCTCAGCTGCAAATATATATAATTTGATGGGCTGTTTTGTGACTTATGCTGAAATCTCGATTTGCATACACATGACATAACACTTTAAAAGAAATGTGCTTGTAAGATAGCAGGAGAAATACCATCTAGTATTTGCCATGCTCACACTAACAGGGAGCATTAATAGTTTTGGAAAAGGAGAGTAATTTTCTTCAACTACAATCTCCAGTTTAAGTTTCACACTGGGGTACCTAGGCTGACCTCTAGCTACTGCTCCAGGAGGGCATGAGTGTTCCATAAGTTATCTATCACATCTGCCCTCTCCAAATGTGCTTCCTGAGCATCCCTGAATATCTTGAATGTCATTAGATACTGCACTGATGTGTTTGAATTCCTCTCCATATCAAGCCCTATCATAGGATCAGGGTTCCCAAGCACTGTCTTACTGTTAAATAATCATAAATATAAGTTATACTTAAGAATTGGAGTATAATTTTATCAGGAAACTAAGTTCTCAATTAATGTGCCCTTCTGTCCCTGTCTCAAACCTGATTTCCTGTACCCCATTGTATGTAACATAATAGAAAACATAAATACACAGGGGGTGGGTGTCAGCTAAGAAAAATACATTGATCTATGCACACATGCCCAACCCATGCAAAAAATACAGCAGCAGAAACCCACCAAAACCAAACCAAAACAACACCAAAACAATGCACACAAAAGAATCACAATATAGAACATCCTAGTTGATTGTGACTTCAATTTGGAAATGAATTACTTTGTATGCCCCCAAGCACCTGGATACCACCTCACAAACCAACAGGAATAGCAGACTTTGAAACTGCAGCATAACTAGGACTACTACGGATGATAACGGATTTTCGCAAACAGGGGGCTGGAACATTTGAATGCCTGGTAGAAGCCAGGGAGTGACCCAATTTTGCAAGTGTACACATGTCTGTGAGCAGGTATCCAACCTTTCCACTTGAGTAGGGCTTTTGTGACCACACAATATTCCTGTAGCAAACATCAAGTACCGTCACTGGAACCACATCTTCACCAGAGGCATGTTGCCCACCAGCAACATGCTGGTTTCTGTGATGCACCTTATGAAACAATCAACTGTTCCTTCCCCGTGACAGCCAGGATAGGAGAAACCACCAACACCTGTCTTGGTAAGGATCAAAATGAAACACTCCCCTGCAGCCAGAAGAAGGAGGAAGAGTGAATTGAAAAGTACTAACTCTGGAGGTGAGCAGATTCCCAGTGCAAGGTATTTAACTTGCAGCCTAAGTTGGGAGTGATTGAAAGCTGGTGTCATTGGTGAGGTTTCTGGGGGCCTTTTCCAAATGATCTAAAGGATGCAATGCTAAATCCTATTGGAAAATTGCAGACTGCAATTGTTTAGATTGTTCTATTATTTTTTGGTCCCAGAAATGAAAAATCAAAGCATTTTTATGCCAGCACTGATTTGTTGTTGTTGTTTTTGTTGCTGGTTTGTTTGTTTTTGTTTTGTTTTGTTTGAAGAACTTCACATTTCATGAGAGCACTGCAATGGAAACAAATAGGTAATCATGTATCTTTTGTAGAAACAGCAGAAAATGTCAGACCCTCAATTTACTACTTTATTAAGAGCTACAATGCACACTCCAGCCATAGGAGACCCAGAATTAGTCATCATTTCTGCCAAACTAGTTTACACTCTTCCTGCCCTAAATTATAAGAGACTGCTGTCACTCCTATGCAGAAGAGCACCACGATGTTCACTAAGCTCCGACACTTTCCCACTGTAAGTTTGTTTCTGAATTGTGACTCCACTTTCAGTCTCGAGCTGAGTAGAGTCATGACCCAGCTTTGGAATCCATGGCCCAAGCCTATACAGGGATACTGTGCACTTAACCTTTTTAGCACATTTGAGTTTGCATATTGTTTGAAGTGGACAGAAAGGGATGGTTCTCCCACAGATTAGATTTTCCTGAGTATTACCCAAATCAAGTCAAAGGAAGGGGCAGACTGAAGAGGTTCTTAGTGTCCTAATTATTGTGTACTAGAGGGATTTTTCAAGAGTTGTATCATAAGCTCTCTTCCACTGAGTCTCTACCTTAAAATATGAAGAAATAAGAACAGAAATTTAAAGAATAGGAGTGACTGATTTTTTTACCATACAGTACTTATCCTTCCTGTAAAGGGCACTGATTGACTGCAAAGAGGACTGACTGATAGTTATTTATTTCAGCACATCTTCAAATAATTTATACAAAGCGCCACAGGGACCCAGGCACTGGGCTACAGAGATATAGCAAAAAGGATCCAGTTGGACATCACTGAATCCGCATCAAGGCTGTGCTGACAAATGGTGTTTCCACAAACTGAAAAATTGATGCAACACTTGTAAATCACACCTCCAGTAGAATCTGCAGTGTGCAGAAATTAGTTGACATGTTTATCCATAAAGAGTAGACAAATTAGTGAACTGTCTTCTTAGGTTCCCTGTAAGTCATTAACTTGGGCTGCATTAAGCAAATTAACCTTTCAGGCATTTTTCCCAATAGTTTAGATTTCTCATAAATTGTTTTGTGTACAGTCTTTATGCTGGACTTTCTTACCAGACCTTTTTTTCAGTTTCTTTTCTTATTTTCTTTTTCCTAAAACTCAGTTTTCTTCTCCTTTCCTCAGCATTTTAGGCAGGTTTCTAATGCTACTGGTAAGTTTCCAAGTGTTTAATTTGGAACATGATACTTTTTGTTAAAAAAAAAAATAGAAAAAGAAAAAAAGAAGTCTAGCTGAAAGATCAGAAGAGTTTATGCTGGAGCTGCAGTGAGCTTCTCAGGGGAGAGTTGAACTCTGGTGAACAAGTGCCTGAGGGCTGGCTGGGAAAAGCAGTTTAATTCATTCTTGCTCGCCTTTTAGTTTTGGGATAAAATTGTAAAGCTGAAGTCAAGAAGCTATTGAACAGCTGTTTCTGGACGACGTCAGAAATTCAAATCACCCCAGGACCTATGGATGATGATGCTGTCTCTGCTCCCTATGGGTTAACATAGGGAACAGGGACATGAAGGCTAAGAGACACCAGCCAAACAATTGTAAAGAGACTTCAACTACATAGGACTTCTTCCTTCAGGCATTTGTTAGCCCTTGACAATAACCCTCACACTCTGAAGAGCAGTCATTGTAGCATGCTCACAAACAAATGGATTCTGCTATATGAGGCACAAAAATGGATGCGTGAAGAGTTTTGAATAATTTGATCAACTTTCTATAATAGAATCATAGAATGGGTTAGGTTGGAAGTGACATTAAAGACCATCCAGTTCTAAACCATCTGCCATGGTCAGGGACACCTTCCACTAGACCAGGTTGCTCAAAGCCCCGTCAAGTGCAAGGAACCTCCCTCCATTTCTTGTCTCCCCAGAAGGAAAAAAATTAGGTCTGCATTTCTCACTACAGATTTCCATCTTCCTCACCAACCTTCTGAGTCTTGTTTCACTGGAAATCCTAGTTACAGAAATTGTTACTCCTCTTGGGTGCATGGGATTAATTGTATATGAGCAGACAGAGTCTGTACACAGTAATTCAATGGCCCTCTCTTAACAAGTAACATGTTGAGGGTGACAACAACCTGAGTCCTTGCTCTTCCTTTCATAGTTGATGAGGGGAAGAACAATGGTGTCATACCGACCTATAGCCTTCCTGATAGGTTTTCTAGGAAGCCCTGGGTGAACTCATGATATTTCCACTTTGCATGTGCTATCAACCCTCCACAATCATAATTTGCTTTTTTTTCATTTACGTTTTTGGCTAGCTAAGCAGCTTGTTGAGGAGAAAGCTGAATGTTTGATTACAATAAGGAGTTCTTGGTAACTACAGACATATTAACACAAATTAGCCAATTCAAAAGAAAGTTTTCATTTGCACGCCTCCCTCTATTATTATGTAGTTACTACTTTTTGTGGTAAGTCTTAACTGCACCTTAAACCAATTTGCTGACGCTGCAAACATCATGAAACACTTTTACTTAAAGACTCATAAAGAAAAAATGCATTGTACACCAAATTTCATTCTGGTTGAAGGAATACAGAGTCTTATCTTCCTGCCATGACTGATGGACTTAAGTACTATGAGTTGCATTTTTTTTTTTTAGTATTTAGAGTTCAGCACTAGGTGTAATGGTTTAGAAAAATGAAAAGAAAAATGAAATTTAATAGGCTGAGTTTCTTTTTCCTGAAAGGAGATTGCCTTATGGTCAGTGGAGATCTAGTTAGTGGACTGTGGATGAATTAATTACATTGCAACCTGGGTGTCTAAAGTATATCTGAATATTTTCCCTAAACATTTCACTTTCTCTGTATTTGCACTAAAAGGAAGTCTGAGGAAATTTTTTTCAATTAAAAAAGTCTGCAACATAGGCACCTGAGTTTAGGTGAGATAAAATCCATCCCCAGTGACTTCTCTGAGTTTTCAGACAGGCCATAAGTCCAGTGAATATAGTAATGTCTTGGCCATGTTTTGCCAAATTAGGGAATTGAATTGAGTCACTCCTGGGATTTATTTTTTATTTTAGAACCAGGAATAGTGATTTATTCTCCTTAGAGGGCCTTGTTCATTAACTCCTTAGGAGATTTCGTATATGCCTGGGCCTTTCCTGGTAATATAGTCTTGTGAAATTCCTGGCAATCACTACCATTACGGCACATTTTGCTCTGTCCCATGGGACCCAAACATCCTGTTTAGCTGTTGAGCTGTTACTGTGACATCTCTGAAGGATCTTTAGACCAGGATGAAGTGATTTCAGTACAGCCTAAGAAATGTCTTCTGCTCCCTCTGTTTATGTAGGTCTATTCTATAGGTGGGCAACATTCAGCACTGTGGACAGGCAGTCTGACAATGGACATTTTGTGAGCAATCCAGAGGCCTCAGAGTAAAGCAGTTTGTTTAAGAACAGTAAGCAATCCAGGGGCCTCAGTGCAAGGCAGCTTGCCTGAGAATAGCAACGGAGCTAGTGATAAGCTGAAGGCCATGGATTAGGAAGCGAAGACAGCACTACCGGTAGAGGCGAAAACAAGAGTGAAGAAAACACCACCTGCAGACAGGCGAAAACAGGAGCAGAGGAAAACATTACCGGTAGTAAAGGAGTAAACAAGATAGTCTAAGGGCCGAGTTCCCAGGACTGAGCTATCCAATCATAAGTGTTGTTAAGGGTTAACGTGCCCAATCAGTAATTGCCAAAGTGATGTAACTGTGCTAAGAAATTCCTATATAAGGCTGGCACTTTGCTTAATAAAATGGCATTCNCAATCAGTAATTGCCAAAGTGATGTAACTGTGCTAAGAAATTTCTATATAAGGCTAGCACTTTGCTTAATAAAATGGCATTCGTTTGGATCACATTGATCGTCTCAGCGTTGTCCGTGACTCCCGCGCCAGCACAGCACCTTGTAGGAGCTGGTATTTTGTCCCCAGATATGTTTCTGTTTCATGAGGTCCCAGTCGTACACCATTATGCATCAACCTCTCTTTGCTCAGCAGGAGTCTCAGGTCACTCATCCCTTGGACATGTGCGTTATGGATGGTTTCTACTATTATAGGCAGTCAGTGTTAGTTTGGGGTTTTTAAGAGGTCATTCAGCATATGAGACAAAGTCTGAGATCCATCTCACCTCATTGTAGACACAGTTTAGATCTCACCAGCTGACCGAGTGCTCATAGAATCATCACAGAATCCTAGAATGGCTTGGGTTTTAAGGGACCTTAAAGATCATCCAGTTCCAGCCCCTCTGCCATGGGCAGGAGCACCTTCCACTAGACATGGTTACTTAAAGACTTGTCCAACCTGGCTTTCCAGAGATAGGGCAACCACAACTGCTTGGAGCAACCTGTTCCAATGTCTCACCATCTTCACAGTAAAGAGCTTCTTTCTAATACCTAATCTAAATCTACCTTCTTTCAGTTTAAAGCCATTCTCCTTTTCTATCCATTCCTGCCCTTGTAAAAAGTCCTTCTGCAGCTTTCTTGTAGCTGCCTCTTAGGTGTTGGAAGGCTGCTCTAGGTTCCCCCAGTAGCTGTATAGCAATCCCTCCTGAGAAGTAAGGAGAGAAATGATCCTGGTTGGGCCCATTTAATAGGAGATATCTACTTTAGAAGGAGGTAATATGAGCTTGATTTCACTTCATTAGAGGCTCAATACAATTGTCTACACAAGGCCCTTTGCCCTGCACTTGAGCATCCTTCCTCCTAGTTGTCATTCTAGTAGCCTGAAGGTCTCCTCTGTCCTATTCAACTCCTTGTGTGTGCCATGGACACTCTAGAGCATCTCAAATAATAGACATATGGATTCTTGTATGTGAGCAGCTGCTTTTGAACCCATGTATTCTTCTCAGATACAGATGTCTTCAATTATTCAAATTAATATAAGCCTGACTGAATGGGGAAGAATGCTCAAAGAAGTTGTTCATTTTTCACAGTAATGAGATGAGAAGAAACAGTTTCAGTTGTTTGCATCAGCACAGAGTTCCTATCTAACTGTCATTGGACTGTTGTGATGGTCACATGAAAAGTACCAGATAACAAATTGCTAGGCCTAACCTAATTTTAGAATTACTTCTCTTTCTAGTTTCTGGCTTTACAGTCTTAATTTTATTTTATCAGTGTGTTCTTCAAGGAACCAGTCTGTGCTCTCTGATGTTGAAAAAATATTAATGTGAACTCATATTTCAAAAATATTTTGTCCTTCCCACCCCTCCAATGGGATCACGCTCTATTTTCTCTTTCAGCTTGCTCAGAAATGTTCCTTTTTAATAAATATTTATACTGATGATGTTTGTGAACTTGTTCACACAAGAAGAAATATTTTTCAGGTAACACATTTTCAGTTATTGATAATTGTAAGCTGCACCTCCTAATGTAATTATAAAACTACAGAAGTTTTATATATGTTAGAAGTGACATTGCTTTTCTACTTATGAATGAAACTGAGAATAGGATTTAGCTTACTGATTAACAAACACACCTATTATTCAGTATTTAGTATTATATGTGTAAATGAGAGCTGAGGGTTCTAAGGTCAGTGGAGATGTAGTAAATAAAATAGGATACCTGCATTTGGTCAGCTGAATTTTCACAAAATGTGCCTATGGCCTGATTCAGCTGCTTTAAAAAAATCGTTTCATGCTACTATAGGTATGGCTTCACCATGATATGTATATTCTGAAGGGAGTGGGTCTCCTCTAGTCCCTATTTCATATTTCAGATGAAATGGGTTTAGATTCCTATGCTAAAGGCAACCAAATATAGCTCCTAAATCTCTCAGATAAAAACTGTGTATAGGCAGTAAATACAGGTCCTCAGGTCTGTGAGGTGAAACCTACCCTGAGAATTGAATGCAAAGTATCTGAGACCAGTACTTAGAATTTGCATGCTTTAGGACTGATCTCAGGAGAACTTTCTTCATCTGTGTACTTGTGCTTCACATAGGTGGAGAACCTTCAGGCTTTTGCAGCCAGTGTCCACTTGCCAGCTTGCCTCAAACTTCTTAGGTAAGCTATGGGTTTTCTTCTATCTTTTGTAGCACATTTTCCATCTTATCTTTCTTGTTAGACAATTAAATCTAGTAATAATGACATTTTAAAAAGCTCACCATTGCCTGTGATTCATTCCAGTGTCAAAATTTCATAAAGTTCAAGTCCTAGCAAAGTCAAGTTTGTTAGCCATGACGCCATGACTAATAAGGGGTACTGGACTTGCAGCTGATCTTCAGTTCTGTGAACTTCAACCACCAGCTGAGCTTCCTGTTGCCTGAGGGGTCTTGGACTCTTTAGTGTCAACAGGTTCTGTTGCTGGGATTGAGCACTTTCACTGCTCATATCAAATCATTGCTCATTTACTAGGTCTTTAGTATCTTCCTCTCCCCTTTCCGTTCCCCTCTCCACTCCCTC
Organism: Agapornis roseicollis; assembly: GCA_002631895.1. Classification (NCBI taxonomy): domain Eukaryota; kingdom Metazoa; phylum Chordata; class Aves; order Psittaciformes; family Psittacidae; genus Agapornis; species Agapornis roseicollis. Next base: position 81,019 of record NDXB01019057.1, read on the forward strand.
CCCCCCCCCCCAACAAAAA
>NDXB01019057.1:98777-115025 GCA_002631895.1 Agapornis roseicollis
CCCCCGATGACTGTGCACATTTTAGCAGATATTTAGGAGATATTGGCTTTTTACAGTTCTAGCTATAACTGTTGTTGTGTCTCATTGCCCTAGACTACTGGAAAGCACCCATAGATTGGTAGAAGATAGACTGAAATCAGGAGAGACTATTGCATTAATCACTTTTCCAGTCTGAGGAATATGCTGTCTCTTTAACTAAAGGAAAAGAATCTCATAGCTCTGCTGCAGGAAGAATAAATCATCTCTACTAGATCAGATAGAAGATTTTTCAGTTACAACACAAAGAAAAGTCCAAAATTTATCTACTTTTTTTTTCAAAAAAGAGAAATAACATTGAATGTTTAAAGACACAAATAATAACTTTTTCAAAGACCAACCTTTTCTTTTTCTTCTTTTTTTTTTTAGGTTCTGTTTCAACCAGCTAGAGAGAAGTGCTGTTTAGAAAACTTCTTGCAATTTCTCTGTGAGAAAAATACAAGAGAAAAGCAAATAAGAATACAAAACCTGAAGTTATTCAGCTTATTCTATTTGATCTAAAGAAATTTGCTTTCAAGAAAAAATGTTTATTTTTGTTGCAAGAAAACCTTGTCTTAGAAGGGTGGGGAGTTGATTAAAAGTAGAAAGAAATAAAATATTAATGGAAACATATTGAAACAGCTTGAGCAATAAATGCATATGCTATTAGAGTATACAGCATTGTTCTTCAACAGTGCATTTAATGGTCCCAAAAGAGATGGAGGAGGCCTTGCTCTCTGTAGCCCAGATCCTTAGCATCAGGTGAAGAAATCCCACCCAGAAGCAAAGCATTAATAGCTGAAGGAAAAATGCCACTGAAAAAATGGGCTCTGATTAGGGTATTATAAGCAGAGACATTGAGCAACGGGGCACCCAAAGGAGATGCCCACCCTTAAAGATTCAGTAAAAGTGCACATATGCTCATTCCCATGAAGTCTCATCCAGATAGTTTGTAAGCCAATGTGAACAAAACTGAGGCTCATTCACTCTCTTCCTGCTTTAGTAATTTGTCTGGGCTTCATTTTCTCTTTTGTTATTTACAGCTTTGGTAACCTAGGGAGAAGTGAACACAGGGGCAGGAAAGGCACTTCCCCAGTTCTCTGTTTAGGATTGGTTAGAGGTGCCACTCCCATTGGTATTAATCAGTGCAAGACCATCAGACTTTGGCTCTGTCTCCAAGTGAAGCAAGATCCTGCTCTGTTGCCTGGAAAACATCTGCTGGGATGGAAAGAAGGAACAACAAACACAGGAGACAGGAGGAAGAACTGGGACACAGACAATGGACAGTTGGTAAAAAGCTACAGACATTTCAAGGTCTGATCCAAAAGCCCACACTGTCAGGGACTCTCACAACTGATGTCAAAGAGCTTTGGATCAAAATCAAGAAGATTCTTTTAAGCTTGCCAAAGCTAGGATTTTCAACCTGTGGCTTGCAAACCCATGATGGGTTATGATCTGGAAAAGTCAACTAACAAATCATAGAAAAACCTCAAAAAGAAGTTCACTAAATGATGGGGGAGGCCAACTGTACGTGAAAACCTTTAAAGATCTGTAAAACAGAGAATGTAGACCACCATTACAGCATTTTACTATCTTTCTCCTGAATTGGTGCTGTACTCCATTAGCACTGGAAGCTTCCTTAAAATCTGCTACCTCAGAAGGCCAGCAGAAGAAACTAGTAATGACTTGTGAATATCAAAAAAAAAAAAATAAACCTCATACCGAGATGTTTGGGTACAATTCATTTTCTTGAGTCTTACTTATCCAGAAACTGCACTTGCAAAACTGCAGATTTTACCTATGCAAGGAAATCCTGGTGGAAAAATTGAACAATTAAGCAAATGTTCAAAACCATTGGAGGATCCCAGAGTATGATCAGCTTCATTGCATTGCTGGACTCCTCACTAAAGTTTCTATGGAGTTTTGCATGCTGTGGTGAGCATATGCATATATGCAGAAAAATATACATAAAGACACATGGAGTATCATTCCATGATCTAGGAACCTTTATTTGCAACCACACAGTTACTTAGGGATGGATTCAAAGCTAGACTCAAAGGCAAATGTTCTAAAAGCTCTGCCTGAGCTTCTGTTCGTGCTCTGGGGAATGTTTTGGGTGTGCCTTCAACGTGGTCCTCAGTGGCAGCTTCTGATTATCTCATCTGCTCTTGCAATATTGCCTTATGTGAGGTGTAAGGGAGGCTGGAAATGCTCTAGTCCTTCCTAGAAGTACCATGTTTTCTAGAGAGGACAGAGAGTCAGTTTATCTAGTCTATAAGGTATCAGCTCCCAGGAACACTCTGAATTTCAGTCTGTTCTCCTGCGTTAAGCATAAGAAAGTCTTATCTTTCTTTTTACAATAGTTCCAAGATAAAAATAATAACTTAAAATCCTTGCCAGTAAGATCACATCTATATTAGTAGTTCTGCCAGGAAAATTCTCACAGCATGGAGTTGCCTTCATTAAGGAAGTGCCATGGTAAAGATCAGCTGTCAATTCCCGCACCAACAAAGCTACAACAGGAAAGGGGAATCTGGACATGGAAACAGATCCTATGCTAAAGCCTTGTCCTGGCATAGTTGTTCCAGATGAAGAATATCCAGCTACTTCAAAGTACTTTGCAGAGTCTGTAGAAGAGTTTTGATGATATGTGTCTGTCTGGGAGTGCAAAAATGTTTTATAGCCAGATGTGTAAGTCTCTGCCTAGCACAACGAAGGACTGAAGAAACCCTCAAGCAATTACACTGATGCCAGTTCTCAGCTAACTCAGCCTGCATAGTCCTGACATGATCTGGTAGAAACATACCTGGATTTATCTGCTAAAATAAATGAGGAAGTTGCAAACTGCTAAATCCCATGGATCTTTGCTTTGTTAGCTATTTATAGCTGTTGCTAGATGATCCCCCCAAAAAATAATAATTTGGGAATCAAAATCCACTCTATAATTAAGAGTGCTGCTGGATGGCATAAAGTTGTTACTACAGGAGTGCAGTATAGCAGACATATTGCTGTACCAGGCACTAATACTGATTGTGTCATATCCATGCAGTCTGCAATGTTTATGATCTCTCCTTTTCATAATACTTTTTTTTGATCAACTCAGAAGTTGACCAGAAGCCTGACAGAAGGCAGGGAGCTTTAGGTTCTTACAGTTATAATGAAAATTGTGGTTAGGAAAGGGAAAGAGAATCTGTGCCTTAACAAAATGAACTTGCCCCATATTAAACACTAAGTGGCCTACAGTGGCAAGAGATAATACAAAACCCTGATTTCAGGAGATTTCTTTTAATTCTAACCCTTGCCTTTTAGTCACACAGGACTCCAGCCATGAGACCTCATGCTATAGAAAACAAAACTTTGTCTGTTTCATCACTCAGGACTAACAATGTTACTTCTACTTTTTCCTTTCCTCATTTCTCTTGACAAGTACCATTTGGCTCTGTATGTTTGTGTTTGATCACTCTCCCCTTCTCCTTTTCCAGAGAATCCTTGAATACCAGGTCTTTGAACATTGCTTCATGAAGCAGTTGCCAAGGTACTTTGGATTTTTCTGTCCTGTATGGGTTGAAGATAGATTTATATTAAATAAAGTACCTTTTAGGATTCACCCTCCAACTGCTCTATACTTCTGGAAAGCTATTTCTTGTCAGAAGCCCAGGGACTTTGGTCACTCCATGGTTTTACATTTTCTTACCCAGTTTTTTGAAGAGTCATACTGGCCATCATCCAAAACAGGTTACTGTGTTGATGTATATTTGGTTAAAACCAATTCACTTAACCCTACCTATACACTATGATAAATTCAAGCACAACACCGTCACTGGTCCTCATATGACCAGACCCATAACAGCCTCTCAAGTTGGTTTTATTTCTGTTGAAAATTAAAATCAAACAAATGGCTTTTGAGAAGACACTTTAGGAAAACATTTCACTTTTAGCCAGAAACAGGTTTTTCCATTCTTAACAAAAGATTGCAGTTCTCAAAAGACAAAACTTGTCAAAATGGAGACATTTTTCCTTTTTCTTTAATAAAATATAAACAATTTCCAAATAAAGAGAACTGCGGCCAAATGGGACAAGCTCAGAGGTCTAGCTCCATTCTCCATGGCCAAAAGTAGATACCCATTAAAACTTGTAAGAGATGAGGTTTTGCAGGACCTTAGAATGTCTTACCACTCCAGACCACTGTGTACTGGATTGAGCAGTAGCAGTCATTTTTAATTCTTCATGGTAGCTGATGCAGCTGTGTTTTGACTTTCAGCTGGGAACAAAACTGATAACAGGAATGTTTTTAGTTACTGCTCAAATGTTTTACTCTGACCAAGGACTTTGTGAGTCTCATGCTCTGTCAGAGAGGAGGGGAGGCCAGGAGGAAGCAGGGACCAGGACACCTGACCCAAACTGACCAAAGAGGTATTCCATACCATAGCACATCATGCCCAGGATGTAACGGAGAGTTACCTGGAAGGGCTAGTGCTCTGGGGATTGGGGGAGGTATTCGGTTGGTGCTGAGTTGGGGTGGGTTATCGTGAGTTATCTGTTGGTGGTTGGTGAGATGCTGTATTCTTTTCCCTTGTTATTTCCTTTATCATTGTTATTATTGGTGGTAGCAGTAGTGGTTTGTGTTATACCTTAGTTACTAAACTGTTCTTATCTCAACCTGTGGGAGTTGCATTCTTTTGATTCTCCTCCCCATCCCTCTGGAAGCAGGGGAGGGCAAGAAAGGGGGGTTGAGTGAGTGAACGAGGTGTGTGGCTGGGTTTAAACCACGACACACTGCAAGTTGACTGAAGAGTGTTAGAAAATGGTCTGTAAAGAAATGTATTCAGAAGCAGAGAAAATAGATGGGAGGTAGGATCCTTTTCCAGAGTTTCCACATCTAGATCTCTGCCTGATGTAGTTAATGTAAACTGAAGCAATGAGCTTCGCAGGACTGAAATACCTTTCCCTAAGTCTTCCCATTGGCATTATCTTTGGAAAATAGTCAGACCAACACACAGGGAGGTAACATACCAGGAGTCATCCCTTATGCTAATAGGGGACTATGTTTTCTTCAACCAGTCCAACCCACCATCAGTAACCCAAGATAAATCTGCTTTCCAATCCTTTTTGGCTCTTCTCTCTTGAACCACAGTGGCTGGATAGATGGCTGAATGACTTAGTCTTTATCCCTGAAAATAAAAAATAAATATTCTATATGTGTGCATGCATGAAATCTTCACAATCTTCATTTTATAACCCTGCCTGAAGGCTAACTCTTTCAGGCTTGAAGTGTTTAAGAAAATAATTTCTAGGATTTGAAGCTATCCACTCCTGTTCACTGTTGTTGCAGACAAATGCACAGCTCTGATCTCATAGTTTACTTTGACTAGATTACATGTAGTATGAGTTCAGTAGGAAGAATCACACAAGTTCAGCAGTGTACTATTTTTTTTTTGTGCCTGATATTAGGCTAAGGGTTATTTAATGAAACAGTCTCTTCGTTGGGGGACAACTGTGATCTTAGTCCTTTCCTAGTGATACCTGTTGAACATANGTTCAGCAGTGTTATTTTTTTTTTTTGTGCCTGATATTAGGCTAAGGGTTATTTAATGAAACAGTCTCTTCGTTGGGGGACAACTGTGATCTTAGTCCTTTCCTAGTGATACCTGTTGAACATAACTGGATATAAATGTTTCTGCTTAAAAAGGACAGCCCAGAGGGGAAATCCTTTGTCTTTCCCAGCAACTGTTGGATGCATTCTGCTTATCCATTTTTTCTTGAAGTCCAAGAAATGAAGCCCACTGGCACACAGCAATGCAGTGCACTATTAATACAGGGTCACATTTAGGGTCTTATATTTATGAAACACCTGTTGGCCCTGCCCAGCAAATCTATTCCCCAATTTTCTTACCACATCTGCAATGACTGCCTGGACAGCCAATTTTTCAAGACAGAAAACATAACTTTCTTTAAATTATTTATGGGTAGAAGGCATGTGTGGGCAGTTGGTGGAGTTAATGGTACATTATTGCTGGTGAGGTTTATGAATCCTTTTCCTGCTCGAAGACATCCTGCCATGCATATCAGCCTGGGCAGGCTCTGCTTCTCCTGATGATGTGGAGGACATGGAGAAAGCCAATACAAGCAGCATGATCAAGCAAAGATCAAGGGAGGGGATTCTCCCCCTCTATTCCACTCTCATAAGACTCCCTGCCCTCCCCCTACCCAACCTCAGCACTGCATCTGTCTCTGGGGACCCAGCATAAGGACGTGGAGCTGTTAGAGTGAGCCCATAGGAGGCCACGAAGATGCTCTGAGGGCTGGAGCATCATCCAGTGTCAGACTGGATGTCAGACACTGGCAACTTCCTGTGTCTAAAGGGGCTGATGAGAAAGCTGGAGAGGGGTTTTTGATAACAGAAGGCAGGGATAGCACAAGGGGGAATGGCTTTAAATTGACAAAGGGTAGATTCAGATTAGATATTAGGAAGATATTCTTTACTGTGGGGGTGGTGAAGCCCTGCACAGGTTGCCCAGAGAAGCTGTGGCTGCCCCATCCCTGGCAGTGTTCAAGGCCAGGTTGGACAGGGCTTGGATCAACCTGGTCTAGTGGAAAGTGTCCCTGTCCATGGCAGGAGGATTGGAACTAGTTTATCTCTAAGATACTTCCAACTCAAAATGTTCTATGATTCTATGGTTCCATGATTCTAGGAGAAACACGGTCGCAGACAATTCATTACAGAGATGCTTTGAAAGCTATCGATATAGTTTTAGATTTCCAAACTTGGATGCCAATGATGTGAGCTCTCCTACATATCAGTGCAAACAGACCATGAGGTGTACTGTTGAGTTGGTAGGAGCAGGGAAAAGGTTGAAACTAAAAGGCCTGTTTCCCCAAATGTTGTAGGTCTCCATGACACTCCATATTTCACCGGAAGTGGAGGTAGGGGACCTGTAACACCTGTGTCTCACAACAGTAGAGCTTTTGTGTCTGCTGAAGATAAGTCCTTACCACATCTCAGCAACTTCTAGCTACTTGCTTCTCCAAGTATCCCAGACAGACACTCACACACAACATCTCTTGGAGCTCCTGAATTTCCTAACTGTTCCTGAGCTGCAGATATCACAGAGCATTTTCCATGCCCCATTTTTTTCTGATTCATAAGAGGCAGAAAGCTCTCAGATCCTTTCCCTCTCCCTTACTCAATTGTAACAGTAAAAGACAAATGCATAGTCAGGTCAGGACATAGAAGGTATAAGACAGCAACAGAGACAAGGAAAATAAAGTGGAACAATTTGAATACACCCTTTACAGGACTATTGCCCAGGTGCTTTCAATATCCCTTTTCTAGAATCAATTCAGTATTTTCCAGCTGTAGAAAGAGGGCTCTGGTGTGCCTCCCCACATTGCAGATGACCCCATAGCACTGCAGAGCTTCCTTTCTGATTAACCTTGCTTCTATTTCACCTTGCTTCTGTTTCCATGGAGTTACGTGTGGCACACAGTTGCAAAGGTCCTGGATGGGCCTAGTTGGAGCCAATAATGCTGGACACTTAAGAGCAGTTTCTCATCCCTATTTCACACCTAATCAGCCCGGGGTTTTGTGTGAACTATATAAATGTTATTGATGGAACTTTGCTTTTCCAGCTACAAATACACTGGCTGCTACTGCTTGAGCTAAGAACAATGAGCTGTGACTGTCAAGGCAGATCCCTTGTCCTTGACCTGTTATGGACACTGGATGATATCCATTCATATTCTTTTCCACTCACACTGACATGTCTTTTTTTGACTCTTTGAAGTTTGGTCCCATGTTGATACATATCTTCAAAGGCTGAAAAATTGGCTTTAAAGACACATTGAATAGGAGATGACCTTAGTACCTGCCTCATCAGAGAATGGCTTGTTGTCTATGGGTAGCTGGGAGCTATGACTCTGGCCCATACAAATTTGCTGTATAAGACACTATGAATGATTTAAGCAAAAAATAGGAGAGATGCAGACGATTCAGATTAAATCCAGCTCAGCAAAGGAGTGTGGGGAAGCAGAAAGGAAGAAAATATCATAATTTGGGATTTAATTCCACCCTGACTTAGGGCTATTTTTTTTTGTATTGAGACCACAGACAATGGATAGAAGATCAGCTTCTGGGAGTGCTTATCTCCTTCACAAGATGTTGAAGGAGATAGTTTCTTACTAACCTAAGTACCTAAGGTAGGATGTTTCTGTGTCCTAAAGAGCACACAAAGTTAGGCATACTTTAACAGCAGCAAAAAATAGATAAGCTGATCAAGAAGATGCTTGAACTCCGCTTTTTGTGTGGGAACTGCAAAAATAAAGGTGAGCTTGGGACTGCTGTTGTTGGATTTTTTCATTTTTTGTTTGGCACTGGTGAATTCCCCCACCATATGCATAAAGAATCAGTCCCAACAGCAAAATGTTGAAAACATGATTAGGAAAAAGACAAAATAAATAAAGAAACAAAAAAAAAAATCCCAAGAAAGAAGAGCACCACTGTTGAACAGCTGAAATGTTTTGGCTACTGGAAGGTGTGAGACTGGAGTACAACTTTTCCAGTCTATCAGTAAGGTAGTGAAAGACTGCTTGAAATTTTGAGGGAAATTCCCCTAAAAGAGATACTGTCCAACATGTTTCTATTTTCTGCTCGTTATTTAATAGCTTGTAATGATATCTGCTTTATGCTTACTAGTAAATGGAGGGAAACATGATCATTCAGTGAGTCACATTTTTAAAATCTTAACAAGTCTTGAAAAAAGTAGCTATACCTAGGTGATTAATTTAAACTTGATTACCTTTCTGATAATAGAAGGTAGGTGGATCCCATCTGTAGTGTATAGAATTTTCTTTCCAAACCTGGCCATGATTACTTGTTTCTATAGGAAGCTTGCCAAATGCATCTGTAAAATTCATTTTTGTCCGTGACCACTTACAGGGAGAACCAAAACATCAAGGCTGAAGCTGACCACACAATAGCTTAAATATTTTACCTTGAGGCATTTTTTTCAAACAGCTAGGTTTCCTAAATACACGTCAAGGCAGCTGGTCCTTTTCTGCACTCTTCTTTACTTTTGTTGGCAGTTACTCCCAAGCATCATTTTTCAAAGCTGTCTTCTGACTTCTCTGTTTGAATAGAAATTGCTCTTCTATCTTAAGACACAACCCTTCCTTCCTCTGTTGACTAATACTGTTGGGGCTAAGGTTTTTGGTTTGGTTTGTGTTTTAGGTTTGGTTTTGTTTTATCTTTTTTTCCCAAGAGAATAAGTTTAAATAATACCATAGGACTGCTTATTGTATTTTACACAATATCTCATATTCATAAATTTCACAGTAGCTGATGTGCACCTCTGAAAGGCTGATCAGCCATTTTTATCTTGATATCTTGATGTTGAAATGCACTAAACCAAAAAGGAGAGTTTCTCTGCATGTTCATCCTAAAATAAACTGGTTTATGTTTATTTCTACTTGCATTAACCTCAGATCTTCCAGTCCCAAGAGCATAGCTTCGCTGGTGATAAGTTTGAATCATAGAATCATAAAATCATAGAATCATAAGAATGGTTTAGGTTGGAAGGGACTTTTAAAGGTCATCTAGTCTAATTCCCCTGCCATGAGCAGGAACACCTTCAACTAGACCAGTTTGCTTAAAGCCACATCCAGCCTGGCCTTGAACACTTCCAGCGATGGGGCAGCCACAGCTTCTCTGGGCAACCTGTGCCAGGGTCTCACCATCCTCATTGTAAAAAAATTTCTTCCTCATATCTAATCTGAATCTACCCTCTTTTAGTTAAAAAACATTACCCTTTGTCCTATTGAAACAGGTCCTTCTAAAAACTTCCTCCCCATCTTTCTAATAAGCCCTTTTAAGTACTGAAAGACCACAATAAAGTCTCTTCAGAGTCTTCTTTTCTCCAAGTTGAACACCCCCAGCTCTTTCAGCCTGTTTTCATAAGAGAACTGTTCCACCTCTCTGTTCCCCTCTCTCTTTCTCTAGGTGGTTCTTAGACTGTGGCAAACCAACCAGTCTTGTCTTTGTTCCTTCATCACCTCTTTCTAAGTCCCTGTTGAACTCTGAGGGGCAGGAAACCAACACCTGGCTACAACAGAGACTCATGACTATTAATTTTTTGCATGAACTACAGCAGCCCTCAGGGTGGTTTAGTTTGGCAGAGGAGTACTGGCCATACCAAGGGGTAATACCAACTTCAGAATATTTTCACACACAGAATGCTTTGACTTGCGTACATGATTTTTATCAGCAGTCCTCCAAAACCTGGCTGGAAGTGCTTTTCTACAGCTCTTTGATGATGAAGCAAATGAGAAGGGTAGCACTAGTTTGACACTCTGGCTTTCTACTTTTTCTGAACTGTTATTGCCTTATATGTTTTCATTTTTGGCAGGTGTTCAGGGTCTGCATAGTGAATTTAAACGTACTGGCAACAGAAGTGGCACGAGATCTCCCTCTTCCTCAGGCGACACTCCAGGAGCTCTGTAATACTGTCATCAAACACAGTACCCATCCACCAAGGACTTTAATAGTCATCAAAAAAAGATTCTGCCTCCTGCCATCACTCTCAGATCAGTTTTCTTTCATAGATTTCCAAGACAGCTATTGACTCCCAGGGAACTGTAGGCCATTGCTTGTTCTGCTCCAAAGGGACACAAAACCAGCAAACAGTGGCAGGAAATATCAAATCACATCCAGGACCTTTGAAACATTACAGAAAACAGACTGATAAAGATGAAAGTGTGTATTCCCAGCATGCAGTAGTGAACTCCAGCATAGCTAGGGTTGCAGAATGATTCAAGGATAGGTATATTATTTTTAAGGGAGGTTTGATTTAAAATGAATTAGTTATATTTGGAAAGAGAGTATACACTTGATTTATCTTTTTTTTTTTTTTTAATAAATGGAATGAATTCATTTCTGTCACAGAGTTTTGGATAGTAAAATGGTGATTTTTATGCAACAATGTATATACTTAGATGTGCATGATTATCTAAATTATTCACAGATTTCAAGGTCCGGGATATCTGATATAACTTACTTTACTAATCTCTTCCTTCACACAGGCCTTATGTATACTTTATACTGAAGAACAGTTACAATTTTGGATTCTGGGGGTATTGTAAGATTGCAAGATCTGTTTTCAGTCTAAATTAGGATGAGAAGACTAGTTCTTATTTCTTTAAGTAAATGGAAATGCATCTGTCAAAATGTTTTCCTTCAACATTTTTTACAAAAAATGAAATATTTCAGCATTCCTTGAAGCTGGATTGTTTCACTTGGACTCATTGATCTGACCGGAAGTATTCTATTTGATATTGGTTCAACAGTAATCTGCTTTAAATTTTTTCACTGCAGCATATTGCCACTTGGATACTGTAGTCTCAAGCCTGTTATTGTCATTATCACCCTTGGTACAGGTTTTATACCTAGGTTGTCCTTCCTTACTGTCCTTCTTATAGTTCTGTAGGGGCATTGTACAACCTCCATCCCTGGACATTTTCAAAACTGAACAGAGCTTCTCTAGTTTCACAGTTAGCCTTGAAAAGGAGTTACCCTTTGAAAAGACAGCTGGACAAGAGACTACTGAAGGGCCCTTCCAACAAAAACTTTCTTACGATTACGCAATTAGAAGTCCATTTAGGAGGCCTGGAGCTGCTCATTGTACTGATCTGGTAAAACTAGCTCCTAGTCTTCAGTCCCACATCTGATCTTTGCTGAGAGATGTCACATGCACAGATCCTTCACCTGCTACACTTGCAGTTTCTGGTGTACTTGTACTTGAAGGCATCAGTCAGGCTACAAATATGATTGAATGCTTGAGATATGTTGCTGACAGCTCAGATTAAGTTGATGCAAAATGTTTTTTTCTGTTTTTCAAAAAAATACAGGCTATGCATGCTAAAAGTGATGGAGTCCAATTCTCTCCCACTTTTCAGTGATTAAATCCCTCTATTTTCTGCTTTTCCCTGGGTCATCTAGATGTTTCCATAGGGTCTAAGAAAGGAGCAATCCCATAACTTTCCCTACTGTTGATGCCAAGTTTGCACCAAAGACTCTCGCATGAATGTGGCTAGAAAATGTTGAGCCAGAGCTTTCTCTCTGGAGAATTTCCCTTAGTAATTCCAGCTAATGGAACAAAGCTCCAGAGAAGTACTGTGTTTCTTCTAAACCAGATGTTTTAATGCCTTGCCAATGCCTAATAAATGGCAATGTATTCACACTGTCAAGGTTATACACTTAATAAATTATATGTAATACTGATATAAATACAGAAAACCACAGTGAAAATTGACAAGAAAAGTAACTGTGTCTTATATAAGAGCAAAAATACTAGTATGAGATTTCACCCAGGCACATATGGGTGTGTATCTGTATATATCTCTATATACAAGTGAATGTTGCCAATTAGCTGAACAGTTCTGGGTTACTCAATCAAGATCCACCTGCAAAAAGAAAAATAGAAAAACAAAGGAGAAAAAGAAGGAAAATTTGCAATGTCAGTAGGATTGGGTAATGCTTTGCAAATTGCCATTCAGAAGTCAAAACTAAAGTCCTAGCACTGACTAAAGGTTTCCACAATTCAACTCATTCTTTTCAGCTTCAGTGCCCTAACATGTACTGCAGAAGTAAAATGAGGACTAAAGCTATTTTAGGTAATTCTGACAACAACAAAAAGGTAACATTCATGGTCAATACTTTGACGAAGTCAAAACTGACTGACTGCCTCCACACTTCCACCTCCTGGCTCCAGAGACTTCATTCCAGAGACTGCTCCTCCATCATCTTGCAGCATGTAAATAAAACTACTGTTCAGCGTTTTGACTCATTTTACATGGGCAGAGACTCATGGTTGAAAAGCTTATCCATGCCTTAGTCCTTTCACATTGGAACAAGTGAAGGAGATAAGCAAGTAGTGATTTTCATTTTTTTTTAATGCTGGCTCCTGGTTATACATATGGGGTGGTGCTATCAGTGTGTTTACAAACTTGCTCTTTGGTGACTCCTGTAATCTGTCCGTTATGTGTTCTAATCACCATGGCTGATGCCAGACTGAACCATTCCAAAGCCCAAGAAAGTATTTTTCATTGATTTCCACATGGGTTGGATGAGATCTTTCACATTTAGAAGCATAATTTTATGCTGGTATTGATACCTTGGCAAACTGCATACCCAGATGTTGTTGCAGCATGGGGGATATTTTATACCTACTTTACTGTTGTTTAAAACCTTCTGACAGCTGTGAGGCCATAAAAAATCAACTTCATCCCAAGTAAAAACTGAAATGCTGAAACACTGAAACTCAGCAGCAGCTGTAAAAGGGAACAGAAAACAGATCTTCCCCTTTGTCCTGAGACTCCGTGAGTACTAGTAACTCAACATCTTCTCTGTCAAGGGCCTCCCCCCACAACTTTGGAATTTCTTTCTCTTTGGCTTTTGAACAGGATATGTTTCTTACCTTCAGGGTTAGATACAGAGTACATTAACTTGCTTTACCTTTTGCATCCTTTTTTAAATTATTGGATTTTGTTGGTCTAAGGAGTGTATGTTCTTTAACGCTGCAAATAAACATCTCCCATCTGCAAAGAAAGGTTCTGCACTATGGAGCTTGGTCCATGCCGCAAGATGCACAATGTTTTCCTCTATCAGCCACGCAGATAGCATAGATTCCTGCTCTGGGTGAGACCCTTAATCATGGTCAATGGCCAGTGTATGTCAGTTTGCCAAATAGAGACTGTTATACTTTTCTCCTGATGTTCTGGCTCCTTGTTCCCATTACATACTTTATCTGGGCCTCAGCTAGGCTCTGCCTTTCTGCTTACTGTTCTGAATTCTTTAACAAAGTATTATAGGATTGCTGAGGTTCGGAGGGGTCTCTGAAGATTCTCTAGTCCAACCAATATGGAGAATGATGTTCAGGGCTGTGTCCAGTTAGGTTTTGAATATCTCCAAGAATGAAGACCCAACAGCTACTCTGGGCAGCCTGTTTCAATATTCTGATACCCTCACAAAGAAAAAGTTTTCCTCTGTTTAAATATAATTTCCTGTATTTCAGTTTGTGCCCATTGCATCTTGACTTGTCTCTTCACATTAGTGAGAAGATCCTGGCTTCATCTTATTTTCTCCTTCACCATCAGCTATTTATAAGCATTAAAAGAACCTAATGAGTTTTCTGTTCTGCAGGCTAAACAATCCCAGCTCTCTCATATGAGAGATGCTCCAATCCCTTAATTACTTTCATGGCTCCAGTGTTTCCATGCCACTCTTGTCCTGCAGTCCATTACTTTTCACAGTACATCATATGTGCTGCATCACTTCTGACTAGAGGAGAAGTATCACTTCCCTCAACCTGCTGGCAGCACTTGTTAATGCAGCTGTGAACCTCCTCTAGCTCATATTTTGTTATCTACCATGCAACATTTTAACTACCCTGACACTGTCAAAATTAAGGCCTGATGAATGAGTGGATCAAGTTCCACACTGTGGCTGGTCTTTGGGGAACAGTAGTCTACTAATATTCCATGGACTTCAGCTCAAAGACCACTAGCTCTTGGGTTTTCTTCAGAAGGTTATCTCCTGGTTTTTCTTCAGAAGGCTGTCCATTCCATCTCTGGAGTCCCTCAGACCACCAGGAGTACTGGTCCACTTTTCTCCACCTGTTTGAGGAGCTTACACAAAATTTCAGTCTGTGGTGAGGCCACTGCTTTTCACCAGGTCACTTCAAATGGCCTATTTCTTTCTTTTGACTATAAAGAATGCTTAAGGTCATAGTTTGGATGGGGCATTTACAAGAGATGCATCTGTTTGTTCAAAAGAAACACAGCTATAAGCTCCTGGGTCTCAGTCAAAGAGGAATATTTCTACTCATATTAATTATAAATTCTCTGGGCCTTCTTGCAGTGAATCACTGTAGCACCTTGCGAGAATCATCCCAGTGTTGGTCTCCAGGCACTGCTTTACAAGGTAAAGGATGAAATTACTTCTCACCAAGGAAAAATAAGTACAGATATAGGTGCTTATCTGTGCAGGAAGCCATCTGTTTGCTGTCTTCACATGAAAGCTGTGTAACCATGTAAACAGACTTGGGATTTTTGCTTGATTGCAGCAATATGCCCATTTGTTGTTTTTCCTATTAACCTTCCAGCGATGGAGCAAAGAGATTAGGAAATGAGCCACATGAAAGAATTCTGAATGATATTCCCTATCAGATCTGGCTGTTCCTGAGGTATGTTAGAAATGAGCCTCTCAAATAAGGGGAGGTTTATTCATCAGAGTCCTTTAAAACTTGGAATTCACAGATCAAAATGAATGTGTGTCTCTCCCTCTTTCTATTTCAAAAAAGTATCTGAATAAAAGTGGACATGTTGACCTTGGAACTTGCCTCCTTCTGTTCCTGAAGCAGATGAGAGGCAGAAGGAAGAAGTACAAAGTGTTTTGAGGCTTGGATGTTGAACACTTCAGCCTTCTGTTGTCACACGTTTGCTAAACAGCACAAGTGATGAAAACTAGCATTCTTCTGCTCACAGCCCCTTTATTAGCCTTCACATGGAAAAGGATTGTGAATCATTCTAGCTATTAACAGTTAAATAGGAAAAAGGGTGACTTGATGACCCCCATGGTGCTGGAAGAAACTTTGCAAAGCATCTAAGACTTGGCATGGTGCTAACCACAGCAGACAACAACATCTGTACAAAAGGATCATGTCAAAAATAGCCAACATTAAAAAAAGCATTAGTTCTGAGCAAACCTAATTAACAGACACAAATGTCTGTTATAAACAGACACAGCAGGCTCTGTGTCATTTTACAACTTGCCTTATGATAAGCCTTTATTCAGATTCCAGACAAGTCAAGAGAAAGACTTCTAGTAACCGGATATGTGGATACTTTGGCATATCTAGCAAACCAGGCAGTGCCTACTATGGCAAATATTGTCACAAGGAAACCATTGACCAGACTTTGCAGGTGTGACTCAGACAGATCGGACTCTGGATGGGTTAAAGGCAAGGGCTTTATTTTCATAGAATCATAAAACAGTTAGGGTTGGAAAGGACCTTAAGATGGACCTAGTTCCAACCCAGCTGCCATGGGCATGGACACCTCACAATAAACCATGTCACCCAAGGCTTTGATAAACCTAGCTTTGAACACTGCCAGGAATGGAGCATTCACAACTTCCCTGGGCAACCCACTCCAGTACCTCACCACCATTACAGTAAAGAACTT
>NDXB01019058.1:0-47651 GCA_002631895.1 Agapornis roseicollis
CCAGGTGTAGGACCTTGCACTTGCCATGGTTAAACATCATGAGGTTGGCATCAGCCCACCTCAGAAGTGTGTCATCTTTTGCACAAGTGTGTATCTTATTAACTGAAATTCACAGAGCATTTTTAACAAGTGATTTGTTTAGCTGCATTAATAAAACTTCAGACTGTTCTTACTGTCATTGCATGCATATGAACCATTCCTTTCAGAAAATCAGATTTATTTTCTTTGGGAGAAATCTCTTATTAGAAGCTCCCATTACCCAGCATACTCCTCTACCTGAGAAAATTTCTATGTTTCAGCAAGTTCTGCAGTAAATATTTCATATTGTGTTATGGAATGAACTTGCCAGGTTTTCAAGCCCTTTGCAACAATTCAAAGAAATGATTTGATATTTTGCTGATGTTCTTAGGCCTTCAGGAAAAGAATGTTTGTAAGGATTTACTGAAAGTGAGAACCACTCTCGGAAGCATTTTGGTTTGGAAAATGCTACCATTATGCTCTGTTTGTTTATCCGCTTTGTGGCCTGATGTGTGTTGATCAAAAGGCATCTTTAGGCAGAATGAAATGGAGAGTATGAGACAGACTGACAAGCAATGCTGTTTGACATGCTCTGTCCATGCAGTTTGTTTAAACCTGGAGTGAAACAACTAATGCACTAGTGATGAATATGTCTACTTTCCATAAAATGAGCTCTTGGGGTTTGCTGGTAGTGGCTGTTGTTTTTTTTATATGGAATTGGTAGAGTATCTCATTAAACAAAAGGTAATTCCGTATATTAGCAATAATGATAGAATCATAAAATGAAGACCCTCTATGGATGTAATCTATGTAATCTTAGAAACACATTATACAAAGGGTTAATTTGAGAGCTGGGTTTTTTATCCTCACATTTTGAAAGCTTTGCTGTAATTTTGTATGAAATTTGAGATCAGTGAGTCTATAATATCTTATGAATAATTTACAATGCCAACAGCCTTTCTGTGGAAGAATACTAAATTAATTAAGGCCTGAAGGAATTTCCATGTGTTTAAGCCACATTATATCTTCAAGGTTTTACTGCTTCAAAGTCATTGAGATGAACTTCTAGTTTTTCAGGAGTTAACAGTCCCAGGAAAACAAAATCAATGCCCTTGCTTTAGCCTAGAAAAATTAAAGGGCTTGAGTGTGTGCGTTTTGTGTGAATCTCTTAAAATGATGGTCCCTTACATTCACTTTGTTCCCTCACTTTTCTGGGGTGTTGCATTTAAAGGAACTGTCTTATCATCTCCTACACCCACAGGTATTTTGGTGGGATAGATGGCACACTGCAGTCCCTGAGACAATTTTCAGTGAGGTTTATTTCTCTGGGTTATAGGAAATGAGGGTCATCTCCTGACAACAGAAACAGCTGTTCCTGAGGGTTGAGCTTATCCCTGTAGCTGAGCTGGCCCCTGCAGCTGATCTTACCCTTCCTTTGAAAAGCTTCTAGCCACACCAGTCTGTGCATAAAGAGGTTTCTTTGGACCTGTTTGTCAACCTTCAGAGAATCAGTCTGGACCCTCTGATTTTTGCAAGTCTCCCACAGCCGATATTATAGCAATGGCTGGATGTAGTGAGAAAGACAACCTGCCACACACACATTATTTATTTAAACAGGACAAAATATCTGCTTTCCAGCTGCTTTCAATGCCCTTGAGTTGAAATGCAAATATAGAAAAAACATGTGCCACTATAACCAGCTGACAGCCGTTCTCCTTCCCTGAAAACCAGTCAAGCACAGCGAAGAGGAAATAAGACCCTCTCTCATGGCTAGCCACCCTTAGCATCCTCTTCTCGCTTCTAACTGTTGACGAAGTACCCTGACCAGGGTAACTTTGTTTTCTGTGAGAAACCCTTCAAAAGTCCCTCATTCAAGCTTTCATTTGGTAATCATTTATTGAACAAGACTAGTAACATACATCCAGGCCTGGGCTCACAGTTACTATGTTCTTCTTACGCTACTTCTGTGTTATCCCTAATTCAAAGGTAATGAACTGGAGTGTAGAGTACAGGGGTTACTTTGACAAAGGTTCGTAAGGACATTGGTGACATGTTAGGGCACTGAATTCATACAGTCATATCTGCATATTCCTCATTTCACACCCAAGTCCTGCCACTCCTGTCTTTCAAACTGTACAATTACTCTGTGCCAGGGCAAACTAAACAGTTTTCTGTCAGGGAAAACCTGGGTGTGGAGTTGTGAGCTCCTCTGCCTATGTATGGTATAAACCAGCCCAAACAAAATATAATCCCATCAGTTTACTGTAACTGGTGCCTTGACCAGTTTCTCTGCACTTTATCTCAGTGTGTTTGGAGAGGTAAGTAAGGACTAGGCTCTGCTTTGCCTATTTTACAGGGTACAAGGTAGTTCAGGTGCAGCTTTGTGTGGTTTCTTCCTAAGGTTTCCAGTAGAGCAGTGGAGAGGCAGTGAATAGAAACAGGATATACTGTGTGGCACTGTGCTAGGTTATCACAGAGATCCAGTTTTTGTAGCTGTACTGTGTATATGGGATAAAGAGTTGGGTATGGCAGTGCTGGCAGGACCTGTGTTGTCAAGACTTACAGTTGACATCTCATCTCACAGGATATTCTTGCTCAGGTGTTCTAACATACAATGTGTCAGTTCCAAGATTACAGCATCATGGCACTTGAGGTGGGAAACATCCTGAAGCAAAGGCAGCAGCAGCAGCTCAGCTGCATTCTCTCAGGCAAGCATAGGTCAGAGGCTGCTTCAGGACCAGACTTGCCCATTGTTTTGCTTGCAAACACATCTTTTTGTGTGTGTGTGGAGGAAGCTGTGGGATTGATATCTCAGAGAGGGCCCAACTCCCACCCATGTGGTTTGGCCGAATTAGGCACTGTGCATATGAGTGGGGTATGGACTCATACACATCTTAAACTTGGCTTTTTCTAAACACTGGATGGACTGAACCTGGAGTGCTGCTGTTGCAAAGCCCATGGACCATGAAAAGTGTTTTGTTTAAGCTTTCTCCTAGCTCCACAGTGTGGGCTGGGGAGCCTGGTGCCTCCTTGACCCAGAGCTCTGCTTCTTCCTTACAGGCTTGTGCTGAAACACTTCACTGAATCAGGTCCTCTCAGGCACCATGACCAATTTGTACGTACATTAAATCAGAAAGGAGCCAGGGTAGAGACTCAGGATACAGAAAGCTGCAGTGTCTGATTATATGTGGTCAAATTACTGACTCTGTATGTTCAGGCTACTTGAACAAATTAAAAGTGGGGGGTGGAGGAATGGTAGTCAATGAAGCCTGTATGATTGTAGGAGGTGGGGGAAGTCAGGCTGGGGCCCTCAGCAATACCCAAATTGTCCTGTTTGCCAATATCCAGGGATAATTTACACATCAAAAGGAGAGAGCGGAAATGGACATGAAAAGTGACAGCAGTTGCCAAGTCAAATAAAAGCCCCTCAGTGAACATGAAGAGCAATAAGAGCTGTTTGGAAAGTTGGCTGGAGAAGAAGAGGTTATGTGAGAGCTTATACCCAACCACCTTCTTGGCCCCTTGGGAACCAATACAGACATGGAATTCACTTGACCCACAGGGCTGAGCAAAATATGGCCACACATCAGTAAAGCCTGATGTTTAAGTTGTAGAAAACAAAAGCAGGACTGTGCCAGATGCCAGATGAGTGGGATCAGGTAGCAGGAACCACAGCCTGACTTCAAAACGCCTGAGTAAATCTGGGCTGCTAAATTTCCACTGGATTGAATCTGAAGAAAATAAAGTGGAAAAAAAATACTGCTTTTCTTCTTTCCTAGTAGGATACTAGTGAATGAATATAGGTTGAGTTTGAATAGGCAAGAGTCAATATTTCTAAGAAAGGGTGCTCTTTTAAAATATGAGGATTTTTAGCTTTGGCATTACAGTAATTTCTATTCTTGTCATGAATCACTGAAGGACAGACACTGTATTTATTTGGGATGTGAACACCAAAATCTTACCTTGCCTCTCTGCTCTTGGTTGTGGGCTTGGGTTTTTTTTCTCCTTTGCTTGGAGCAGATTCAGAAATAGTCTTGACTTTCCCCATCACATCCCAGTCACACTTTCTGCTGCTGAATAGCTGCCTAAGATATACAGTCAAACAGTGTCATCCTGGCTCAAGCTTCCTAAGAATGGTGCGAATGATCTGGGATTCCTGATGCAAGCATTAGGAGAACAAAACTAATTGTTGCCTGAAGCAAGAATCTTCCAATGAGAAGCTGATCTCTTTTACACAAGTCCAAACCTGAAATAACTCCACAGACGTCAGTGCATTCACTTTGGATGTATGAGAGAGGCAAATCTGCCCTCAAGTCCTCCATCTTCTTTCCCTGGGGAGGGTAGCCTGGCTCAGGAGTCAAGGAGGAGGGAAAAGTGCCTGCAAGGACTGTTGCCTTTTTATACAATCTTCATCAGCTTCATGATCAAAGACTAAAAGTGACCAGAATAGGCAGAGTCCTGGGCTTTCCCATACACACAGTACAGGCAGGCTTAACCCTGACTGCTTGACACCAGGACTCAGGGCTTTCATGCAAGGAGTCACATGCATCTCTACCTCTCTGACTCTGTTCCAGGCAGTGGTGTGCCTTTGGGGTGGTGCTGGGGGGGAAAGCAGAGGGGGTTTAAAGCCTTGGATGTTTTGGACATATGAAGGCTTGAGCTGGTCCAGAACGCTAGGTGTCTATGCTGTACCCCAGTGCTGGTCCATGGGTGAGCAGCAGTTTGATGTGATGAAGCCTGCAGCTGCTGGGGCCTCTGCTCTCTAGAGATGAGCCAAATATCTCACAGAGTGGCTCTGTCTTCGGCTGCCGGGATTGGATTACAAGCAGCTTCATGCTGACAAGGCTCTGGAGGAATAATAATATCTTGAATTTGAGGAATAATAATATTGGGGATAATAACACTCTCTAGGGAATGAGGTTGTCTTTTCTTTCTTATCACCCTGTCACAGAGAGGCTGTAACTTCTTAGGTCTAGTGGGAAGTAGCACGTTCTTCAAGGCCTATGTGCCAGTTCCAGTTAAAATATTCCCAGTATATGTTCTGGCACTGCAGATGGGATGGGGATCTCCCTGCAAAATAAACCAACTGGAGCTTCCAGGTCTGTCTGAAATCACTCTGCTCCCTCTGCCTGGGAGGCAGTAGCACTCAGAGATTTCCCTTGGCACCTGCTCTTGTTTTCTCCTTCCAGTCACTTAAGGGCCAGGTAGGGTTTTGCTCTATTATATTCTCTTTCAGACCCAGACTCCTATATGCTGTGCTTGTGCATAGCTCCATCAGTTCAGAGGAGCCATGCCAGTATAATCAAGCTGAGCATGCAACACAGAAAAAGATAGTTTTGGATACAGAACTCTGAATTCAGGGTAATGATGCTGAAAATAAATAACCTGATTTGGGTTTTTTTTTTGCTACAATATAGCCCATTTCTGATGTAGCCAATTTACATTGTCTTCACAAAACCTCTTTACTAGCACCTGATTTAATGTCTGAGGTTAAAGGAGAAAGGTTAATTTTAACAGTGAAAGGACATTGCAGCAACAGGTCTGGACGATACAGGTTTCTAAGGCTTTCTCACAAGATGAGGAATGTCCCCTGGATGAAAACCCTACCCTTACAGGGGGAAGTATGAGTGTGTTTCAGCACCAAGTTCTGCCTGGTGAGCCCTCCTTGGTTGGGAGAGGTGAGCAGTTTGCCAGCAGTATGAGAATAGCCATTATATGTGCACTGTGGGGCTAAGGAGTTGCATCCCCTGGGAAGGGTGAGCATTGGGACCGTGCGGCTGCCATTGGACGCTGTTACTGATCTGCTGCACGTTCACAGGCTGTTCACTCTTCCTGCCAGCTGCAGACAGGGAGATGCCACCCATTTAAGAGAGAGGAAAACTAGGCAAAGCATAACACAGCTCTTTCTTGGCTGGCCCTGCAGAAGAGCAGGGGGATTTGCTGCATAATCTAGAAGGATTAGTGGGCTCAGAGAGCTCCTGAGTTTAGGACTAGTTCAAGGGAAGAGCACAACAGACTAGCAGAGGCACGTCTGAGCTCTCAGCAGCAGCATACAGTGTGCATTGTAGCTTCATTGCTGCCTGCTGGCATCTTCCTCCATCGGCGCCGGCAGTGCCTCTGAAACAGCTGCTTGTCTTCCTTCTCCGACACCCAGCAAGGTGCAGTGGTGGCAGCTGTTCCTCATGGAGAGCTGCTGAGGAAAGGCAGAGAGATCCAGAGGGACATGGTCTAGGAAGGGCAGGCCTTGGGCTGTGCACATGCCAGTCCGCACATGCACGGTACCATCTGCTGAGGGGACTGATGCAGAGGAGGAAGGACAAGGATGCATAAAACAAATGGGGAACAGTGGCCAAACCAATTTGAAAATCATCTGAGCTGCAGAAAAAGAAACAACCCCAGAAGTGGGAAAACCAGTCTGCACTGCCCAGATCTTTTTGCCAAGAGGCTTAGGAGAGGGGAAGAAATCAAATGAAAATTGGTGGGCTTTTAGCTGCCTTTGGAGGAAGTTTCTGCCTGACATAAAAGCCACAGCCATGGCAGACGCCAGGAGGTGGCTTTCAGAAGATCACATTAGCTGTGGCTCCAGGTGTCCAAGGGATACAGATGACAATTACACCTTTTGTTTTCTTTTCCATGTTTCACAGCCAGATGCCTTTTTTGATCTGTAGTGTGCACTTGCCTGTGTGCGCGTCTGGGCATATGCGTACGTATAATCTCAGATCTATCACTCTGGCAGAGTCACAAATGGCTTATCTGAGCATTAAAATAAATACAGGGATGATTTACACGCTATAGCACCAAATGGAGGGGTTCCATTTTGGCACCTGTGGTCCCCTGCAGTTTCACAGAACATGTTCTTTCTTGTGGTACTGTGAAATTAAAAGGTTGTTGTGCAGATTTTACTGCCAGAAAAGCCAGTCCTGGGGCTGGTTTCCCAGATATTGAAATTATATGGCAAAACTTTTCATCTGGACTGTAGTGTTTAGCAGCTCACACCAAGCTCTGGTGTGACTGTATTTTGTACATGGTGCCTATCCAGAAACAAGAGCTGGTTCAGGAGATGAAGGAACTCAATGATGGAAAAGCAAAAGACTTAGTGAAGTCATAGGGGTAGAGGTCTTTCTGCAGCTCTGGAAGTCAAACAAATCAAGTAATTCCTACTGACTGCATGTTACACATCCAGATCCAGACACATGAAGGAAAAGTTTGTGTCAGTTCAGGTACTGAGGGGAATTACTTTTCCTGCCAGTGAAGCATTTAAAATCAAAACCCCCAAGCCTCTCTCTTCTCTGCACGTTTGCTACTGGTCACTGTGGGAGACAAGAATATTGGCTTGGAAGGCCTCTTATTGACCTTATTGCACTCTTATAAAAATAAAGTTGTTTTCTGGTTTACAGCAGAGATTTTCTGATCAGAGAAAAAAATCTTTGCTGGTTATTTCTACCTCTGGAGCCAACCCCACTGCGGGAGCTCAGAGGCCTCTCTGGTAATGGTATGGCCTGCGGGAGATCATTAAGTGGTATTCTGAGAGATGAAGCAGGCACTTCCAGGCCTGAGTTATGTTAGAGTAGTTTAAAACCATGGTGCTCACCACCGTATTTACAGCCTGCCATCAGAACTGCTGGAGAATAAGGCAGCAAAATCATTTGAACAACCAGTTGTTGTGGACAAGGCAAACTCTGACTTAAGAGGGGGGATTGGACTAATTAATGTGTGACCTTATGGCTCAAGCCAAGACCAAGACTTGCACAGACTGCAAGATTGTGGACTGTCATTATATGAAAGAGTACTTGTTCCAGCAATTCCTTCTCTTTCCAGGAACTACTGGCTGGGGAATGAAAAGCTTAAGGTGAAAATCTTATTTCCTTCTTGGACTGATATGGGTGGTGAAAGAAGGTATTGCAAAGAAGTTGTGGGTTTTGTTTTCATTTGTTTTCCTGCTGGAAAATTGATATGTTGGAGGCAAAAAAAAAAAAAAAATATATATATAATGAATGATAAAGTGCTGCCCCTTACAATGCTGGGTAAGTCCTAGATGCCTTATAGAAATAGGAAGTACGGAGATGATACGGTGACAAAACCTCTGAGGATACCTGGTTCTACAGAAGAGCAAAAGAGAAAGGTAGGGGCTTGTATTTCATGATGCTCTGAGAGCTGAGCTATTTTCAGAGAAAAGCAAGGCTGGCAGCTCTGTCAGCACTCTCAAAGGACAGCCCAGGGTGCACATATCCCTGATTACATTCATCAATCTGCCTCTGCAACCTCTGCCCATGCAATATGTGAATAGAATAACATGGGAGAGAGTTGTGAGGATAGGACATATGAACTCTCCAAGGAAGAGGTATCTAATGCTCCTGCCTAGCTGTAATGTGATTGCAGTAAGTTCCTCATTTAATATTTATTGCATTCAGATTTCATAGAAAATCACTCCAAGTTGTAGTTTTAATGGAAATTGACCCTGTAAACCAATTGATCAAATCTTGGGTCAAGATGACATGACATATGCAAATCATATGCAAAGCTCATGTACAGCTGTATGTGCAAAGATCACACTCTACCACAAGCAAACCTGCCCTGACTTCAATTAAAGTTTTTCCCAAGTCAGTTTGAGCTTTATACATTAAGCTCTGTGTGGGCTTTGCACATGATTAGCATATGTCATGTAATGTACAATACAGCATTGTGTACTAGCTGTCTCTCCCTAATTAATACATGATTAAAAAACTCTCAGAGAATAATGATTAAGAAAAATCTGTGCATAAGGAAATTGCTTGCAAATGACCACATCGGTAAAATTATAACCCAGTAAAATTGTGGTCCCATTTATTTTCTGTTAGGTTTAATCACTGCTAATAATTCAGTTGAGGGTAATTAATCTTTGCTGATCAAAGCACAGGAAAAGGCTGAAGTACTGTAGCTGCATCATAATGACTTGTAATGCTGATGCTGCACAACTGCCTGTTTGCTGGGAGATGTGAAGATGTCCTCATTGGCATACAGTCAATGAGTGGGAGTTCATTAACACTGAGTAGAGGATAGACACTCAAATAATAAGAAAAAGAAGCTCAGAAATACATACATGGGCAGATGTTTACAGCTCGAGCTCAGCTCATTCCCTGAGTTGGAGGTGTGTGTGTGTGTAAACTATGGTAGAGACCAGTGAGGAAAACATTAATCATTATTATTACTCTTTTTTTTTTTTTTCCTGAATACCTCTATCAGTATGAAGTCCAGTTTATGCTGCACTGAAGAAAGGAAGTTTCATTCCCCAAACCTTCAAATTCCCCTGAAAAAGTTTTGTTCCAAAGTTCCTTGCATCAGTCAGTATCGAGATGGAAGCTTGCAGCCTCCATGGGACCAGCTGGTACTTTGTTGGAAAGGATGCCTTCTCTGGGTGACTTGATGTGTCCCAGGTGCCTTGTGCATCTTCCCCTGAGAGAAGGGGTAGAACCAAGAAGGGAGATGAACTCTGGGAAAGAGATCCTGAAATGAGAACAGCTTGTGACTCAGAGCTCAAGAGAAAAGGTAAGCAAGGTATCCATCTTGGTTCTTCCTATACCAGTTTTGAAGAACAGTTTCAGATTCTGATTGTGCTGTTGTCCTGGACTAGGCAAAAATCCAGAAAGATAATTGCCATCCATAGGACCAGGGAGAATGGTTAGGAACATGTTGCTTTCTGAATTACTTCAGCTAAATATTGAATATATAACATGCTTAAAGTTACAAGGTTTGCAATCAGCACTGTGCTGTACTGAGTTTTGCTGATGGCATTGTAAAAATCCCAATGGCTAATTTATTTAGTCAGGGTTCATTTATTTTAACCTTTCAACCAAGCCCTGGTTTGGAAACTTTGATCAGGAAGTGGTGGTTATTTTAGAAGTACCAAAACACCCCAATTTTCCATGTCTGAATATTCTACTTAAAATTCTTTCGATATTTCCTTCCATTACAACTGCCACCAAACATCAGTGGTGTTAAAAAAACCCAACACCTATTACTAAACTGGCAGACAGTATTTAGAGCTACAATGGTCCTCAAGTAGAGTGAATCAAAACTGGAACCCATCAGTTCTTTGGCTGCTAAATGATTTTCATGCTGGGCTGGCATTTGTCTTCTAGAATAGAGAAGCCTTTCAGAGAACAGCAAATATCTGGCAGGGGGCCAGAGGCCTGGGATATAAGACAATTAGCACAACAAGAGGAAAGAAGGGCTTCCAGAATTAGAGATGAATAAGAAATATTTGTAATGTGCACTTTAAGTTATTGGTTTGATCACAGTAAATGTTTGTCACTAATTTCTCTTGGTTGCAAATGTAGTGCTGTATTACTTGTCTGGTTTAGCTTTCTTCTGTAATTAGTTTCACCACTGAGTAGTAGAACTGGAACATATTGCGTTTGTTGTCCTCTACTTCATCTTTAAAAGACTACTTCATTTGCTTCAAAATAGATAAAACGGCAACCTGCTAGTTGTTGCAAAGACAGACTGCTCCCTCCTAATCTGCTGGCTTTCTCTCCATACGTGGCTTTAATTAGACACGAGGATTTAAGCCTTTACATTCTGAGGCATGTAACCGTTAAACTAATAATTAAGAGGATATATTTAGATAGTTTAAAAACCCCACTGTACTTCTAAGAGTAAATTTTGACATTTGAAAGTGTTGAAGGGTTTCCGGTCTCTTCACAGTATCATGAGATGTAAATTTGCTCTTCTTATTGTCAAAGGAAAGTATTGCAATTGTAGAACATAAATAGACTGTCAAGTCTTGAATATTAAGAGGTTTCAACCATCTTGTGCTATTCTGCTAAAAAGACAAGGTGCAGTTTCATTGATTAGGGTCACAATACCTGAAATTCTGGAACTTCTCTGTGATATATCTTTTGAAGATGAAAAATTAATGACAATATCATAATCCTGGCTAATGGTAGGGACTGAAATGGAATTTACTTGAAAACTAACAGAGGTGAGACATGTGAAAGCATCCATCTGCATTACGTAGCTCTGCTTAAGCCTCACCAGGGATATCGTGTCTGCTTTTGGACACTGCACTTTGTGAAAAATGGGGGTCAACAAATTGAAGGTAGTTCAGAAAAGTGGAGACATAGATCTGAAAAAAGTTTAGGGGGATGTTTAGTGCAGAGAACAGACTGCTACTTGATTTAGTGATCTTAAGATGTGTAACAAGCTGCTGCAGAGCAGGACAGGCATTCTGTTCTCTGTAATGGACGGGAAAAAAAGTAACGGGCTTGAAATATAGAAAGGGAAATCTCATTAGGGTGTTAGGAAAAACTTCCTGCTGTAAAGGTAGTTAAGTACTGGGTGAGATTGTTTGGGCCAGCTGTGCAGGCACACTGAAGGTTCACATGGGGTTCATGAAGTTCACATGGCCCCAATTCTTGAGCTTGTCCAGCTCCCACTGGATGGCACCCTGTCCCTCAGACATGTCAGCTGTACCGTGCAGCTTGGTGTCATCTGCAGATTTGCTGAGAGTGCACTTGATCCCACTGTGTAAGTCACTGGTGAAGATATTAAGCAGTATTAATCCCAGTACAGACCCCTCAGGGACTTCACTCATCATGATCTCCATCTGGACATTGAGCTTTTGACCACTACTCTCTGGATTTGACCAGCCAACCAATTCCTCATCCACAAAACAGTCTATTCATTAGCTCCACCTCCCTAATTTAGAGAGAGGGATGTTGTGGGGGACCATGTTAAAGACCTTACAGAAGTCCAGATAGATTACATCTGTAGCTTTTGTCTGCTGATGTAGTTACTCTATCATGGAAGACCACTCAGTTGGTCGAGCAAGACTTGTTCTTGGTGAAGCCATGTCTTGAATAACTTCCCTGTCCTCAATATGCTTTAGCATGGCTTCTAGGAGAATCTGTTTCATGATCTTCCCAGGCAGAGGTGAGGCTGACAAGTCAGTAGTTCCAAGGGCTCTCCTTTCTATCCTTTTTAAAAATGTGTGCAATATTTCCCTTTTTCCAGTCACCAGGGACTTCACCTGACTGCCATGACTTTGCAAGTATCATAGAGAGTGACCTAGTGACTGCATCAGCCAATTCCCTCAGGACTTTGGGATTCATCTCATCAGGTCCTGTAGACTTACATATGTTCAGGTTCCTTAGGTGGTCACCAACCTGGTCTTATTTTACAGTGTGAAAAGCTTGGCTCCCCCAGTCCTTGCCTTGAGGTCCATTCACTTGAGAGGTGTGGGAGCCAGTGTATGCTATCTATGTATTTATTTATTGATGATGATGAAAATATAAATTAATATGAAAATATGGTCTTTTCTTTTAAGGCTGCCATGGGATACTATTGACTATTGAAATCCTTAAGAAATTTTTTTCCTGAAAATCAGTATCCCATGGGAAAACAAGATCAAAATACTTCATTTGGAGTTGAGCCAACCTAAGTGAGAATGTTGTATTTTAGCAGCCTGCTTGCATAGTGGCTTATGGGAGTTACAGCTTTGTCTCCCAGGCCATGCTGTATTCTCTGTTCTTCTGCTTTTTTATGGTGTCTCATTGCATTGCTTTGATATGAGGCTACAGGGCCTCCAGGAGGATATAGTACAGCCTGGTTTACAGACAGCTTTGAGGAACTGAGGAGCCCACACTACAATTCCCATGGGCATAGCAGTGGCTTGAGATGTACTATTCATGTTTCTGAACTATGAAATATTTAACTTTGAAATATCAGAATATATCAAAAGTTACTCTTTTTGGTCAAAAAGTGCTTCATTTTTTATCTTTTTTTTGGGGGTGGTTATTTTGAAAGGTTTCTTTTTCTGACAGAAAGCAATGTTCTGCATTGAGAAGAGTAATTTTTCATATTAGAAAAGATAAAGTTCCACAGAAAATTCAAATTCAGTGAAAACAAGGGAACATCCAACCCTTTCTTGCCCCTTTGCTGACTCTCATTCCAACTACACACAGGGAATTCCTAAACTTGAAAGTGTTCTTATGGTGCCTCCTGCAGAATGAAATGCTAGATGTAGGTAGGAGCTGCAACAGCATTAACCCCTCCATGAGACCACACATTCCAAAGTGGTGACTAAACAGTGGCAATGGGAATGACCTCTGGCTCATGATTCCACTTACTGTGGGGAAGGACAGAGCAAAGGGCTTTCCTGAATGACTATTCCATTTCAGACCTCTGTGAGAGAGAGATTTCTGTGAAGTTCGGTTGGTCAGGTGTCCTGGGTTCAGCAGTTGCAGTCAGTTTTTCTTCTCTTTAGTAGCTGGTGTTTTGACTTAGCCCGGGAACAAGGCTGATAAGGCCGATGTTTTTGGTTGTTGCTGAGCGATGTTTGCCCTGACCAAGGACTTTGTGAGCCTCATGCTCTGCCGGGGAGGAGGGGAAGCCGGGAGGAAGGAGGGACAGGACTGTACTGACAGGANAGGGCAAGAAAGGGGGGGTTGAGTGAGTGAACGAGCTGCGTGGTTGGTTGGGTTTAAACCATGACAAAGCTCCTAAAATATATAATTCTGATTAGAAAGATTAATGCTAATTAATACCCCAAAAAATTTCTTTTTTTGCTTTCTTTTTGGAATTTAAGTGGACTTATTAAAAAAAAACTAAAATATTTCTTCTCCTGTTATTTCAGCATCCAGTCATCCCTCCGCCTTCCTACTACCCATCACATTGGCAGACAAAGCTCTTGCTTATTTAATACAGATTTTTAAATGGTGTCCATTCCAGAATGCAACAATAAAAACGATAAACAAACAAACAAAACCCAACCAAACAGTTCTACCTGCAATTCTTCAACAGTTGCTGAATAACAACGAAAAGTGTCTAAAAAACACAGCTTGCAGTTAGGTAGGCATGGTTTCTTATTTTCATTATTATATCGTCAAGTGTAAATACACCAAGTTTGCTTTACTGGCATAGCTGCCACAAAGCAACAAATCAGTCTCAGATTAACTGCTTTTGTCACTTTTTGCTTTTTACAGAAAAGTTTTGAAGTTTTTGGAGGAATTTGAGCCTGTGTGTGAGCAGGCGAAACAGCATCCTTAGGTTAAACTTTTACTACCTGCTTGTTTATGACTGACAAGCTGTTGATACAGAATCACAGAATCATAGAATAGGTTAGAAGCACCTTCGAAGGTCATTTAGTCCAATCCCCCCACAATGAGCAGGAACATCTTCAACAAGATCAGGTTGCCCAGAACCACATGCAGCCTGGCCTTGAATGTCTCCAGGGATGGCATACCCACCACCTCTCTGGGCGATCTGTGCCAGTGTTTCACCACCAACATTGTAAAGAGTTTTTTCCTCATATCCAGCCTGAATCTCTCCTCTTTCAATTTAAAACCATTACCCTTTGAATGATCATTTCAAGTCTGACGTTCCTATCACATCTGATGTTTTTAGGTTGTATATTGAAAGACTGATCCCCATGATCACAGAGAAATCATATAATCATAGAATCCCAGGTTGGAAGAGACCTCAAGGATCATCTGATCCAACATTTCTGGCAAAGTATGACCTAGACTAGATGGCCCAGCACCCTGTCCAGCCAAATCTTAACAGTGTCCAGTATTGGGGAATCCACCTCTTTCTTTGGGAGATTATTCCAATACCTATTTGTTCTCACTGAGAAAAATTTTCCTTTGTGCCCATTCGGAATGTCCCCTGGAGTAACATGTGCCCATGACTCCTCATCTTTTCCATGTGACTCCTTGCAAAAAGGGAGTCTCCATCTTCTTTGTAGCCACCCTTTAAATATTGGGACATGGTGATAAGGTCTTCCTTGAGCCTTTTTGTCTCTACGCTGAGCAAACTCAATTCTCTCAGCCTTTCATCACATTGCTCCCAGTCCTTGGATCATCTCTGTGGCTCATCTCTGGATCCTCTTCAGCCTGGTCACCTCCTTTTGTATAGTGTGGACCAAAACTGAACACAGTATTCCAAGCGTAGCCTGACAAGACCCAAGTAGAGTGGGAGCACAGATGAAAGCTGCAGGCAGAAGAGCATTAATGACCCAGCCACAGACACAGGACGTCTTGCTCTGGTTGTTAGAGGGTTGTCAGATAAAAGTTGGCCCATGGTTCAGAGTGACATCCATCACCTTGAGTCATCCAACGGCCATCCAAAAAGTTAGCTGGAGCATCACACAGATTTGAGTGGGTTCTATGGGTATGGAGCTTGTTATGGAATTCAGGGAAAGAGCATCTTGGGATTGTGGAAGACGTCAGATGTTTAAGAGAGGAGCGGAGGTTGGGAGAAGTAGGGATAAAGATGGTTTAGAGAGGCACTGAAATGGAATTACTGGAGGTTTTTCAGGTGTTTCCTTCATGTCAGAACATACTGTTGTAATTCTCCAGAGCTCTGTTTTTATAGAACAGTGATGAGGCCACATTTAATTCTTTGACTCATGGCAGTCAAGTTTGTGGATGAGATAAAAGTATTTGAATATATACATCTTGCTGGGATAGTGTTGAAGGACTGATTCAGATAAAGGAGAGAATAATCAGGGATGGTTCACATCCGTAGCCATTTTGACCCAGTCCTCTGGAGTCAGGTTTATCTTTCCAACAGCTTCTGGATGTTTTCCTGAAGGGAACTTGCTGGCTTGTTCAGGCAGTGAGCCCAGGAGCTGATGCTCAGTGTAAATAAGCCAGTGATGCAGAACCACAAGAAAGCAAGGCAAAAAGAGAGTGTCAACTGAACCATGTAATTTTCTGTAGATCCCATAAAGCAAATCCTGAAAAGGAATTGAATGGGAAGTCTGCAGGATGTATACTGACATAATAACCAGCAAAAAGCCTTAGTATTTACTGTAGATGTCTGAAATAGTTCTAAATCACAGTTCTAATCACTGCACATATAAATGATTTACTGCAATATGACAGTGTTCTATAATAAGTCATGACAATGAGATCCTTATTTCTCTTTGATTTTCTTTACAAGGCACAAAAGTTAAGAACTCAAGATTTATTAGCAACTTAAAGACAATTTTCCTGTTTCCTGGCTTTCTTGGAAATTTGGTGCACTGAACAGTCTCAGGAAATGCCTTTGGAACTTTATTGGAGATGCTGGGGT
Source organism: Agapornis roseicollis (assembly GCA_002631895.1). Lineage (NCBI taxonomy): Eukaryota > Metazoa > Chordata > Aves > Psittaciformes > Psittacidae > Agapornis > Agapornis roseicollis. The sequence goes on from NDXB01019058.1 coordinate 16,072, forward strand.
TTTGAAATTCCTGGCAGGTTTTGTGTGGAAAAGGAATGTTTCTCTGAATGACTGTGCCTCCCTGGATACCAATTAGGAATTAAGTTCTGGGAAGTAACTGAAATTTGACCTATTGGTGTGAAGAATGCATTGACATAGCCAAGATTTAGTTTGGCGAATTCTATGAAAAAAACCCATGAGGTCAGTGGGAACCTCTTCAATGACACACTGAGGAAAGATATGAGATGCAATAGTCCATGTTAATTTAACCCTGTTAAAATGGCAGCTAACTTTACTTTTTATCTCTCCCAGTGGAGATGTTAAAGAAGAAAGACTTGTGCGGAACAAGCTACCCTTTCTCTCTCCTTTCAGAGTGAAAACCCCATGTGCTGGTTTTGGCTGGAATAGAGTTAATTTTAGTCATAGTAGCTTGTATGGGGTTATGTTTTGGTTTTGTGCCTGAAAGCAATGTTGATAATTCAGGATGTTTTATGGTTTTGTTATTGCTGAGCAGTGCTTACACAGAGTCAAGACCTTTTCTTCTCCTCTCCACTAGTGAGTAGGCTGAAGGTGCCTGAGAAGTTGGGAGGGAACACAGCCAGGACAGCAGACCCTAACTGACCCAAGTGATATTCTATACCATATGATGCTCAGCGTATAAACCAGGGAGAAAGTTGGTCAGGGAGGCTGCCTGGGACTGTCTGGGCATTGATTGGTTGAAAGTGAGTAATGGGATGATTTTGCATCATTTGTTTTTCTTGGGTTTTATTTCTATTTGTTATTATTCTTTTCATTAAAACAACAACAACAATAATAATAACAACAATAATTCAATGATTAAATTGTTCTTATCTCAACACATGTTTTTCTTACTTTTACCCTTCCAATTCTCTTCCGCTTTCCTGTGAGGCAAAGTGAGCAAGCAGCTGTGTAGTGTTCAGTTGCTAACTAGGGTTACAGCATGACATCCCAGTGCAGGTGAATCTAGATATTTTCAGAGAACTGAAATCCAGCCTCATAAATGAGAAGTTCAAGAACAAATGCTCAAGCAATTTCTTGAGATAAAAATACAGTAAATTTGGGAGTGAACAAGGAAATATAACCATATCCCTCCAGGGGATTAGTGGTTAAGGCTCCCACACAGTGTCAACAACACTGCAAAACTGACTGTCCTATACTAATGAATTGAGAAGGATGGTGGAAGATAGTGAAGAAGAAAATAAAAACTTTGCAGATTTTGAGGGGAGACAAATGAGAAGGCAGGCACATCATTATAAGAAACTCCGGTGTTATGGAGGGAACAAGGACAAGGAGATAGGTTCTTTTTCTATAAAAGTCAAGGTTTGAAGTGCATCATCAAGTCTGTTTGAAGAGCATTTAAAACATGTGCTGAAATTCTGGACTTGTGAAATCCTCAGTAAAATTTTGTTTTATTTCATGGAAGAGGGTCTCCTCCTAGCAACTTCATGGCTAGGGTCGCCATTCTAGCATCAAAATTGACAACTCTTGATAATGCCTCCTAACATTATCAGGAGTCCTCAGTCTGCCAACACTATAACCAAATTGTATTAAAAAAGTCCCAATCATTATAATTTTGTTCTCTGCAAAAAGAGGCAATAAAGAAACAGAATGCTAAAATATCACGAGATGCTTGGCTCTTGAACTTTCATTTCATTTTTTTTATTAACTATGTGAAAAAAAATATTTTTGTGTCTGAAAAATATGAATACTCAATAGGCTGCCTGGAACAGTTAGTACCTTCCCAGCGCAAGGAGGTTTTTTTGTTCATTTCATTAAAGACAAATGGACAAAGCAAACAAACAAGTAAGCAAACAAAAGACTCTTTTGGTTCTTTTGGAACCGAAAGATGGTAAAGGATAAGAGAATTCATAAGGAAATTGTGCTGTATTATACACCTGTTCCACTATACCACACTAAATGCATGACATGTTTGTGGCCATGAATTAAAATGCATTTCAGGGAAACAAGGTGAGCATAGCGAGTATTATTTATAAGGCTGGATTTCAGTTCTTTGAAAATATCCAGATTCACCTGCACTAGAGCGTTATATTTTAACCCCAGCTAGAAAGTAACCCAGCTAGTGAGTATCTAATTAAAGTAGAAAGATTATTTCATGCTGTTGCATGTCCTGCTTCTTATACCTATTTCTTATTATCGGTTGAAGGCAGAGTATAGTGCTGCTAGATATATGATTGAAACTTGTGAAGCTGGGTATAATTTTGTGATGTTTATTTAAAAAAACAAACAAAAAACCAAACCAAAACCAAACCAACCCAAGACCAAAAACAAACCAAAATTGGATGAGGTGGGATGTGTGGGAAATGGATTTTCATGGAAATAGGCCAAGACAGGCTTAGAGAAGTGAGCTGAGAGGTCAGTGCTGTTGAGGAAAGAGAGGCAAAAAATTTGGATCTACTAGAAGAGAATACATTATCCAAGGATTTTGAGGTGAAGAAAATGAGAATACATGTATAAAAGAACAAAATAAAAAGAAGCATTAGGGAAAAGGGATGAAAACCTGAGTAAGGTAAGATAGATCACCTTAGGCATATTCATACCATCCCCAGTGATAATTGCTCTCTGCCATCAGAGGTTCTGGAACTGTCACTTCATGGCAGTGGCACTAGTTTTAGTTCAAACCACATTTGCTAAGGTACTGATAGAGATCCAATGCTTTAACCTGGTGAAATATGACAAGGTGCATGCAGTAGTATTATATCTGTTTGAAGGCAGGCTTCATAGTTTTCATTCACCATTTGTATTCTTGCCATTTAGCAGGTTGCATTTGCCTTGTTATAGTTGCAGAGTAAATAAATAGCAAGAACTGGGGAATGGCAGAAAGCTTTGGTAAGGCCCTCTCTTAAAAGGTGATGAACAGGAACTAATCTATTTTTATAATGAGGTGTCCAGACAATTTCACCATGTTGTGACACAATTATGGAAGCAAAATAAGAACTAAAGCCTCATTTACTCAGAATCAGAGATGTGCATTACAATTCTTGCTAATCCTGTCCAGTGCCTTGGCAGCTAGAGAAATTACTGCAGCTTTGCTCACTTCTACACTGGATGACACTCATTTCTCTAGAGAAATATTGCAGTGCTTGTTTGGATAAAATTCTGAAGCTTTTAGGAAATTGAATAGTTTCCAACTATTCAAATTGGGATGTGGCACAGGATCAGGACCTGTTGTGTGACACTACACTGTTTACAAATTCCCCTTAGACTGATTTATCTTCTGTGTCCACCAGTGTCCCAGACCAAATGGTATTTCAGTATCACTGTCCTGTTCATAAGAAGATGGAGAAGAAGTGAATAATTAGTCAAAGAAATGCTTGGGTGTCCAAGCATACTTGATAATATTCAACTACAAACAAATAGTTGGGTTTTTCTTATCCTCACAGACTTCCCAAACACCTGAATCTTTTCCTGGTAAAGTCAAGCTTGTTTTCCCCCTGATCCTAGTAGCAACCAAAGAACTTACTTCTGAGATTAAGAGATAGGGACTAGGATATTGATCTAGCATATTTTGACTCTGTTTAATTGCAAAATGAAAGATTAGTATGCAAATGCCATTAAAGCTTTACCTTCTTTAATAGGCAAGTTACTAGATATATTTTTCACAATGTGTTTAATTTTCTAAATTAACTTCACTTCCCTGTCCCAGAATGGTTTTTGGTTTATTGCTTATTGTTGAAGACTCCCACAATTCATTCTACATTTTTTGCCAAAAATACCACATTTACTAAAACTACTGTTACTTTTATTATTATTGAGACTACTTTGGATGGTGTAGAAACTTTAAAGATAAATGAATTGTGGGTTGTGCTGGGAGAAGCAATACAGATGTTTCTTCACAGTTTTTTGTCACATTCAGCTACCAACTGGGTAACTAACCCACAGGTAACAGATAAATAATTGACTTTTCAGAAGCAGAATACTTTGGTTTAGATTCTGTTAACTTGCCTCTAAGCAGGGACATGGCATTATTTAAAAAAAAGGAAGAATTAAAACAAAATTAGCAGCTGTCACCTTGAACAAGATGGTATTAATATTAGTAATTCCTAGTTTGCTTTATTTGTGTGTGCACATGCCTTTGGAGCAGAGTGGGAATCAAACTTAAAAATGATTATGAAGCAAAAAAAACCTGCTACAATTGCATAAGTCAGAGAAATATCTTTGAAGAGAAATTTGTAACTCACAGTGTTAACACAGCTCAGTTGATCTTGCTGATATTGCCATCCTCATCTGTCTAAATCCCCGGGGGGACAGGGAGGGGAGGAAGGGGGGAAGGGAAGAGTAAAAAAGAAAGAAATTATCAACGTTCTTTACAAATGCTTTGTTTTGTTTGTAAGTGACAACATTCATTGTTGTCCCCTTATAAATCGAGCTACACATTAATACAGTACAACCAAATTGCTTCTCATTCTCTCTGAGAATCATTTGTAAACCTCCAAATCTCACATAAATTTATGTTTTTTAAGCAACACCTGTGCCACTTTAAAAGCTTTCTGGAAACCGTTTCTGGGGACAAAAAAAAAGGAGGACAACTTTCCAAGGCTCATTTGCATATGATTTGTATAAGCTTGTTCTCCAAGGATTCAATTGAAATACAGCAAAAAAATTCCTTAACTTATAAAGGTTTAGTGGAACTCTACTTCCAATTGTCAAAGTAAAAACACTATCTATCTACACTGTCGCACATTCCTGAATACTATCAGTTTCTTTTGGTATTCCTGAATTTTGTTTTATTTTAGATTTTGCAGTAGAAAGAAATCTTTCTGCTTTAAAGCTCTCTTGGCTTTTATGTCACTTTCCTTAAGTCTGGCTTCTGTTCCTGAAAACATAGAAAAATCCCTGTGGCTACTGAGCTCATACTAAAAGCAACAAAAATATAGATAATTATGAGGATATGCAAGTGGCATTAAGTAATCTAAATTTCTGGTTGGTTTTCATTGAATGAATAGCAAACATACCTACTTGTAGTCTAATTCAGTGTACTGTACCTACATTCCTATCAGTATAACTCCACGGTCAAAAGGAATGAGGTTGGTAGTGTTGTCTTATGGAAAACATAAAGCTAATGGCATCAATTTGAACAAAACTGGCTAAGGAACAATGTGCATAAACAGTGGAAAAAGCACATTTTGACCACAGCGGCTGAAATCAGGATGGGGAAAGAATATGAATGAGCTTCATCATACCTAATTTCAGCATTATTTAATCTCCTCTTATCCAAGAGTCTATAAACTAGACTTCAAATTAATACCAGTGAATTCCCAACAGTTTTATCCCAAATGGGTGACATATAATTGCAGGAACTTTTTCTTTAACTATCTCTAACCAAATACCCTCTTAAATGCACACATAAACACAAAAGCACATATTATTTAAAAAGAAATTTAAAACTTTTGTTTTGATTTCTCTTTTTCAACAGTTACAAAATTCAGAAAGCATTCTTTCCATTATAGCTGCTTTTCACTGCTTTTATGATGAGAAAATTGTGCTGACATACTTTATGTATAAAAATATCTTAGAAAGCCTTGATCAATATCTATAAGATGCTTTAAAACATTTGGATGAAATGATCTATGAAAATAAAAAGTATAATCCTTACTTGTGCTCTGGCAGTAATGTTTACCTTTAAGCTTAGATTTTTGGCAGAGTTTTCAATCTCTGTTCCCATTTAAGGGAAGCAATTATGCACAACTTTCTAGCATGGAAGAAACAGAGCAATTATTTCCCATTTACCATTCTTGATAATTATATATGGTTCCATATTAACATCTTGAGCTTCTCAAAAGAGCCACAGAGATAGACATCAGAATAATGTTTGATATACTACCATATAATTAAGCTCATTCTATGGGAGTATAAATAATACTTTTGAGAAAGAAAAAGTAGGTGCTTAAATAGCCTGAAGAACGTATCATTGAACATGCTGGTAGTTTCTTCTTGTGTCTTTCAACCCATCTACAATTAAAAAAAAAAAAATTTTAAAAAAAAAGGAAAAATAAGGTATTTTACATACAATATACAAAATAAAAATACAATCAGGAATATTTTAAAATCTCAGTTCATAAAATCATAGAATGGTTTGAGCTGGAAGGGACCATAAAGACCATCTAATTCCAACCCCCTGCCATGGCAGGGACACCTTCCACTAGAATTCACTCTCAAGAGTTAGGAAGACATAGGTGTAGTGGCGAGAACAAATAGTTCACCAGGCTTTCTGATTTCTACCAGTGTTTTCTTACAGAATTATTTGACATCTCTCTTCTTCAGCTTTGCTACCTGAACAATAGAGAAATCAGCCTTCACCCTCCTGGCAACTGCTTTCTGAGGCTGATTTGTCATTCACAATATGCCCATTTATGGGAGACTTTTAAAATTCAAAATATGTATTCTCTCATTTCTGACTCATTTTATTAATACTTTAGTGCTTCCCCTCTGAATTCTGTGGTTTAACTAGAATAACTTTGCATCAGTTTCCAATCCAATATGGTTTTATTTACGCTTGTTTTCAAGATGCTTGAAGTATGCACACGGGTTTATCAGGATTCACAGTTCATCTAACAGAGATAAGCTGAACTCCTTCATGGTTTAGGATGACTGTCAGAATTAATTGCCTAAGGGCTTCTGGTTTTGTCCTCAACTTTGTCACAGAGGCTCTGCCAAGATCAACCTCTCCTCCATTAATTTGCCATTTCACAAGGACACTTGTCAAATCATAGAATCATAGAATAGTTAGGGTTGGAAAGGACCTTAAGACCATCTAGTTCCAACCCCCCTGCCAGAAGCAGGGACAACTCACACTAAACTGTGCCACACAAGGCTTCATCCAACCTGGCCTTGAACACTGCCAGGGATGGAGCACTCACAACTTCCCTGGGCAACCCATTCCAGTGCCTCACCACCCTCACGGGAAAGAATTTCTTCCTTAGATCCAATCTAAACCTCTCCTGTTTAAGTTTGAGCCTGTTACCCCTTGTCCTGTCACTACAGTCCCTAATGAAGAGTCCCTCCCCAGCATCTTTATAGCCCCCCTTCAGATACTGGAAGGCTGCTATGAGGTCTCCATGCAGCCTTCTCTTCCCCAGGCTGAACAACCCTGTTGCTTTACCTCACCTAAATTCCATCCATTTCTACACCTCTACTAAACCCAGATATAGAAGACTGGCATCCCTCATCTGTGCTGTTTCAAGATTTAATGCTTTTTAATTCCATTAGTTCTCATAGCACTTTCAGAGAACTTTACTTCTGATAAAGCATTGCAGTATCATTTCTTACCCTCTGTCTCAATGAGCTACCAATGGAGTTGATCAAACATTACTGTGATGGATGTTATTTCATTCAAGCTTCTTTCTTCCACTTTTTGTTCTGAATTCAAAGCACTCCACCTGCGCCCCCTCACCTTGCAGTTTTTCTCCAACTCCATTCTCACCATTTTTCATTCTCCAATTCTTTGCCCACATGCCTCTCAAGGTATGGAGTGAAATGGAGCTGGAAAGGAAGAGTGATGAGAAAAGGGTTTGAGCAACCAACTGCAACCCAAGGGCGTGAGTGTACTGAACAGCGGATTATACCAACACTCTTAAATACACCGTTGGAGTAATGAACCATGATTTCTCTCAGGTGACTGCCTTCTCTTAATTAAAACTATGACTAAAAACAAGAAAAACAATCAAATCCACATATTTTTCCATGTCTGTCTCCTAGCTTCATTGAGGGACTTTTCACTAATGCCAAGAAACACTGCTCAGTTTTGAATCACTTTATATTCTCTGCCCAGAGAGAAAGGAAATGCAGTTTTACATGCAGCAAAGAAAGGCAGAGATGGGTAGTCTGAATCCTGGCTGCAAGGAACTGATAAAACTTTTATAGAAAATTTCAGTTTTGTAATCTAAATGTGTATATCAAAGAAACAAGACTGACATGGTTCATGATAAGCAGGTCAGACAAGCTGAATGCAATGTTCCTTGGATGGCTCCTACAGCACTGAAAGCTTTTCAAAACTTTAAAATGTGTGAGCAAATGTGACTTTTCTTTTCCTAACTACATCACCTACGTCCTTGGCACCTTGCAGCCAGGGATGTAGCTGCGGGGGTAGCCAGAGTAGTTGTTGCTCTGGGGAAAACTTCTGAAGGGCAATGTACACATTTTTAGGTTTTTAAGAGACATAACAGTGTAGTGGGACCATCTACATAGGGCTTCTGACAGTCATTTGACTGGGGAGAGCTTTTGAAGAAGAGCTGGATTTCACTGACTAACACAAAATCACAAATGCAAACCTGCTCCCACTCTGGCTGCCAACTATTTCATTCTGCCACATTTATTTTATGGATAATATGAGATACTTTTCATGATGCTGGCAACAGCAATAGATCATGGCTGTGGACACTGTGGGAGATTATACTTTTTTTCCTTATGTTTGTGGTCTCAGAGGCCTGCAGCAAATAAGCTGTTCCACCATTCACTGTCATACAAATCCATGTTAATAGTCCACATGTTGTGATGGTGCCAGGCTTCTTGAACACATGGCTCTTGGACAGCCTGGGGACATAAAAAGTATTTAGAATGCCTGCAAAGTTATAAATGCCAAACAACCCAAAACCTGAACTGAAGTTAATGCATTTAGAGGAAGGAGTAGAAACTGCACGACTAATATTTTGTGCAATTTAGTTAGTAACACCATGGAATTGACCTTGCTGTAACATGCTGAATCACTTGCAACTAGATGTAAGAGAAGGATGCATAGATTGCAACTACAGAAGTTAAAAAGGAAAAGGACAGAGACCTTTATCTGGCCTTGAAAATGGGTAGCATATCATGGCTTGCATAGATGACTGAATTCAGTTCTTTCCCCAAAATGAATACTTTCACGTCATCCATCCTGCCTACTAGGAACAGCTTCATCATTGTACAACTCCTTAAATCATGACTGGGTATAGCCTGGGAATAAGCTGATTTGTGTGGGACAGAAACACTCAAGGAAGAGGGATAAAAAATTAATAGCATTGGTTATTTTATGGCCATGCTGAAGCCTAACCTGAAGTCTAAACCTAAAACCTAGCCCTATTTAGTTTACTAGTTTAGCATTAGCACAGCAAACAAACAAATAAATAAATAAATAGATTTCTGTAAGTGTGCTCCCTTCTATTCAGGTGCAAATATGATCAGACCAATCTTTTCCAGCATGTCATACAAATGTTTATGATTTGCTTCCGTCAATCACATTATTTATAATTGACTTTCTAATTAGTCTATGCCAGATCACAAATGTTTTTGTGCTGTGTTTCTCAGTCATAGTTCTCTTCGCATGACAGACAAGACTAATTCGACCAAACTTAGGAATTACTACATTAAATGCTTTGGCTTGGGCGGAGACAGTGTTTAGAATATATGATTACACTTGTAAGTATAAAAAAAAAACCTTGAAATATTTTATTAAGTGACCATGAAGAGTTATGTTTGTTTGTTTGTTTTTATGATAAATTTCCTTTATAATAATATATTTACAATACAGCATTTATGAAGAATGTAAATAAAAATGTTCTTGAGTTAAATGCATACTTCTTTATTATCACCCAGTATGTTTTCTTTTGACATATTACAACGTAGAACAGAACAATTTATAGTGTCAGTGAGTAGATTATTTCAGTTTGTGAAAATAATAAAAAAATTAATGAATGTATGCAATATTTGGCACTAGTATAAGAACTATTAAAAAAGCTTGAGTTAATCAAGCACAGGCTATCTTGGTTTTAAATGAACACTGTATACTTTCCAGAGGTATATAAAAAAAGTAAAACTCTAATGTGGAAAAAAAAATTAAGGACTAAAAGCAAATCTCTACTCAAGCAATCACTTTCAAGATTCTTGGACTTCTTATAGTCAACTTTATATTTAGAACTAAACTGAAATATTTTATTAAAAAAGAATATCAAAAGTACAACATTGAAATTATAAAATAAAAATATTTATGTTATTATGAAAACTTTTTTTTTAAAATTTCACAAATGACAACCAGGAAAATGTCACCTTTTAGACCAGGTTTGGTTTGAGAAATATTTTCTATGTCTAAAACTTACTTTTTCTTTTTTATTCAGAAGGAGAGGTATTTTCCATAGAATTATGCTTACCAATGATTCATTTTATAGGTGTTATAGACATGCATATTACCTACAGAACTAATCATCTCCAGAAGGTTTTCCACTCAGCTTCTTGTGGATTCCTCTTTTAGGATAATATGAATTACCACTGGAGGTGCCTTATTCTCTCCTTCAACAATAAAGGGTGACTGGGGTGACTAGATAAGTTTGACAGCTAGTTTCAGACACCTGTGTTATGAATTCAACCCCTAAGTAAGAAATAGCAACTTATGTATGTACAAAACTGTGAATTTAATTTCTCTTCCTTCGTGATGTGCAGGATATTCTACAGGATGCTGTACAATACAACTGATATGTTGAGGAAAATAATAGTGGGGGAAAGCTTATATTTTCAAGTTTTCTACATTAATATGCATCTGTCAGCAGAACACTTACCTGGAGGATTCAGGACTTCTCTTTTTCTTTTGCACATTTAAAACCAGACAACAAGCAAACACTAAATCCTTCTGGAAGGAACAGTTAAGGATCTGTGTGTACACTGTTGGTAGGTTATTTGGAGGTCAAAGCCAATCAATGTCAAAAGGACAGCTATGTTACATAAGATGCAAAATGCCAGAAATAGCAGTATCTCAAGGACTCCATGAAACTGTTGCATAGAAAAAGCTATATAAAGACAAAGCATTATTTATTTACTATGTTGATTCTACTTGATTTTGCCTCAATTTCTTTTCAAAATTAAGGCAAGGAGAAAAGTTCAAGAAAAAAAGATAAAAAAGCAACACAAGCCATCTACTCTGAAAATTCTTCAGAGGAAACCGCTTTTCTCTTTTGTTAAGAACAGTGATTTGTGTTCATTCCTCACTATACAGAAAATTTTAAGGAAACAAGACCTAATCCAGAGCTGTTAGAATGCAGTGCTGAGATGGGTGTAGGTGTGCCTCAATGTCCTTGCAAATGGCATAGCTTTCACTAAAAAGCAGCAGATTATAGCAAACTGAAGATGAACTGCAATATCAAACCTAATAAAGGTCTAATAAAACTGCACCTTGAATGAGTCTGATCAGTGATAGAAGCCCAGAACATCTGCACAGTGCATACCCAGTAGGAGAGCTGGAGAGGACTACCACGAACAGCAACACCACGACAACCTGCTCTGCCCAGTGACATTAACCTACATTTCTATTCAAAAGTGAGACTCTTCTTCACTTCACTAAGAATTATCTGTTTAAATAACTTTATATTCTGCTTTCATTATTCCTCTTTTACTATTTTGGCCTCCATAACAGCATCATGACAAATTCAGATTCATGATCAGTGCACGAGAAAATCCTGTCTTAAAGAACTAGGCCAAGACAGTCTAAGATAAAAGATATGGCAATTACAGCAGGGTGTTTCATACCTAGAAAGATAAAGGGAGCTGCATTTCCTTCTCAATTACAAACACTCTCATTCAGTCAGATCAAGATCCCTGCTTCCAGTCTCCTCTGCCTCAGACATGTGGACCCATGAAAAACTCAGCTCAAACACACAATTAATGGGCCTGAGTTTGAGGACTGCATAATCCATGTTGTCATTGAGGAAAGCAAGTTTAAGAGTTCATTTCTGCACAGCTGCTGTAGCAGTCAATGCAAGGTAAAAATTCATGTGGATAAATTGGCTTTAGTATTTAGTATTTTTTCAGTGTTCCCAGCAGAGTACATGTTGCCATCTTGATGGCATCATTTTGCTAAGCTGAAGACCTACCTACTTTGACCTTCTGGTAGCTGTGGTAATGGAAAACATGTCAAACATATCGATTCAACTGCATTCCTATTACAGTTCAGGGGAATAAGCCAACTATGCCAAATGTTTTTAATTGTGTTAAAAGACAGTACAATCTATTCTAGTACTAGATAAGAGCTTTACTTGTTGTCGTACGTGAGTGTTCATCCTGATAGATAGTCAATAGTAGACTCATACTTATTTTAATGGAACCCAGAAAGACTGTGTAGCATGTTCTGAATGGTTTAAAACCATTAGCTAACTAAACCACAAAGCAGCCCAAGGAAGAGCTGCATTTTAGTAACACACCTAGGAAAGATCAGAGACAAGGGCCACTGTGAGTATTGACTCCACCAGTGCAAGCTTAAGGAAGGATGACAAGAGGTGCTGGTAGCTATGCCTGGATGCAGACCACTACTCTGAATCAGACCACTTAGCTTGGTTACTGTAAATGTGACGTGGTCAACCTTGAAGTTTTAGAGGCTTAGTTACCATAGTACTAGAATTCCTCCTGACACATGCTTCCCAAAAGTCTGTTAAGCACAAATGGAAAAAGGCTGAAAGATGCTCTAAGGCATGTATTAGCATCTTAACACACTATTTTCACCAGCTTTCTCACTTGTAGCCAGGATATATCCAACCCAGAGCTATAGACTGGCAGTTCTCAGCTGCAGAAGTGTGGTCAATGTGATGATGTACTCCATTGAAAATGAGATGAAGATTTCTGCTCAGTAACTGGTAGACATGGAAGAAAAGGGGTGATGAATTCTAGCTGGTATTTAAGTTTTTAAAATCCTAATCCTAATCCTGAAATGTGAACAAAATGTTATTCAAATACCATCAGAAAGTTCATTAACATTTAGCTGAAACCAGGACAGAAGTCAATATGGAAAGAAGGAGAAATCTTGGAAGAATTAAAAGATAGAAAAAAAACCGTATTGTTAAACTGCAGCAGAGTTAGAAAAGAATGTCAGTTCAGGAGCCTAGTAGTAAAATAGACTGCTTCAACTGGGAAAGACTCTTTATCATCACAAAAAAATATCACAGATATTCTCCTTCATTTGACTTCAATTCATGGGATTTCATCAACTGAAACCATTAAAATCAATTTTGCAATAATGCTTTTGGCACTCTGAACAGCTATAAAATAAATTAAAAAGAAAAAAAAAAGAACATATAAACAGATGTAGAAATAGTTATTGCTCCTCTGCTGTTAAGAATTAAGGGCTATATCACACCATACGTCAAGAAGAAAAAAATGAACAGACATAGGTAAGACCTCTAAAGTATTGTCATGTGAGAGACATAACAGCAGATGAAAAGGTCAAAAGTTCTCCTCAACACTATTTCTTCAAGAGAAAACATAACAGTTTCAGTAATTAATAGTACACTAACGGATTGAGGCACTTGGTGTTGCACTTGTCTGTCTTTGCCTACTCCCCGGCTTCAAAGGAGCAACTATCCACTCATAGTTTGGTTCACTTAAGTAGCCTTTGTTATAAATCAGTGATGTTACCTTCACTCCCAGTTGCATTTTTTGCACAAACAGTTTAATCATTAGTCCCTCACCTTCTGGTGAGATCCCAAAAGGCAAGAATATTTTGTTACTCCATAATGAAACAGCAGAGCTCATCACCCCAGGAAACTGGGAACTGGAAGTGTTCTATGTTTCAGAAATGTTCAGGGCTCTCATGGTGTATACTGAACAATAGTGCATTAATAATGAAGCCTAGATTTAAGAATAATGATAAACTACATGCTTTAAGGCTCAGACTTCTATAGAGGCATCAAAAAAACTGTTTGTAGAGATCTCCAAAAGATTTCATGCATGAGGTATAATATTATACCCAAGGTGCCTATCAAAGGGTGCCTTGTACAATGAATGAGCTAAGATATATATGTTGTTGTGGGAAGCATTAACAGGATCTCAAGCACCACTTCTCTTTCCTGTAGCAGCTCAAACTGCTCCCCTGCAGCAAAGGTAAAAAGGAAGGAGTAGGCAGTTTACTATTCCACTTGCACATCTTTGCAGGGTTCATATCTGCAAATGGCAAATTGATTTCAGCTATTAGCAGGGGACTGTAGATTCACATTCATTTCAACAGGGAATGAAGTGCATTTCCACTGAATTCCTGCTGCTCTTAACACCACTCTTTGCCAAGAGTTACTTGGAGAAGCTAGAGGAAAGCTAGCTTATTGAAGCAGCATTCAAAATCAGAAGACTATTAAGCATTAATTTAAAAATTAGAACATCAGTTATAATCAACTATGTGTCAGCTGTAAACAAGATGCATATTCTCTGGAAAAAAAACACCTCAAATCCCCCATCCCAAAACTCAGAACTTACTGCAGATGCAATATCAGCAGGAACCTGGTGACAGCTGGGAGACGATTGCATGTTCTCTCCCGTCTTCACCACCTTGGATAGCATTAATGTTTACTGACACTGGTTAAAACACCTGAATGATGAGTCACTGAGACTGAATTCCACAGCATAAGTAACAGGAAACAAATTACATTTGGAGCTCTATCCCCTTCACAGAAAATAAATAAATGAGTAAATAAAAGGCTTGCAAGTTATTTCAGTCTTGAGAAAGACTTCAGAAAATCTTCAGAAAGAGGAGGATCCAGGAAACTACAGGCCAGTCAGCCTTACTTCAGTCCCTGGGAAGGTGGTGGAACAACTCATCTAGCATGTCATCTCCATGCTTGTGGAGTAAAAGAAGGTTATCAGGAGTAGTCAGCATGGATTCACCAAAGGGTTTCTTGACCAATATGATAGCCTGCTATGATGGGACAGCTGGCTAGGTAGATGAGGGGAGAGCAGTGAACGTTGTCCAAATGAACTTCAGGAAGGCTTTCAACACTTTTTTTCTCTCATGACATCTTCATAGACAAGCTGAGGGAGTGCAGGCTGGATAAGTGGAGAGTGAGGTGGATTGAGAACTGGTTGAATGGCAGGTCTCAGAGGGTTTTGATCAGTGGCACAGAGTCCAGTTGGAGACCTGTAACTAGTGGCGCCTCACAAGGGCCAATACTGGGTCCAGTATTGTTTAACTTATTCATCAATGACTTGGATAAAGGGATAGAGGGTGCCCCCAGCAAGTTTGCTGATGATACATAAGCTGGAAGAGTGACTCATATCCAAAGGGTCTGTGCTGTCACTCCAAAGTATGACAGTCTGGAGAGGTGGGCAGAGGAGCCTTTTGAAATTCAACGTAGGCAACTGCAGGCTCCTGCTGGAGCAGGGAGCTTGGACTAGACAACTTCTAGGGGTTCCTTCCAACCTCAGCAATTCCGTGGCTCTGTGATGAGATAAACCATGCAGTTTACTTAAGCTGTCTCTGTACAGACTGAATCTGGAGGTCTTTGGGTATATGCAAATGTATTGAACCAGATAAAGGAAAGTTGATTGTATATCTCTTTGCAAACTAAACTTGGAGTTCCTACCAAGCCATTCTGTGGTTGATTTTCACTGGTTTTATTTTGCTAGATGATATTGATATCTGTCCAAACAGTACCTAACAAATCTTTCCTACAAACATCTATCCATTTCTGAGTAACAGAAGATGACCCTTTATTTGGATGTAAATGCATATTTGTGTTAGTTCAGAGAGTGCTATTGCAAAATGAAACTTAAATCTTTATTAAAAATACATTAAATAAATTCCTCCAACAGAAAAAAAAAAAAAGAAAGATATTCTGCTCATTATTCAACTGCTAAGGTACTGCTGAAGAATTTCTTTTGTGAACTCTTAATGCAGCTTTTCAGTACTGGCATAATGATCCCAAGGCATTAACATGAGTCCTTCAAAATAATGAGCACATATTACATTTAAAGTTCACCAAAATCAGTGAAAGGTTCTTGGCTTTTAATGGAATAGTGTGGCCAGTAGGACTGGTGAGGCCGTGCCTTGAATACTTTGTTCGGTTCTGGTCACCTCACAACAAGAAAGACACTGAGGTGCTGAAGCATGTCCAGAGAAGGTCACCAAAGGTGATGAAGGGTCTGAAGCACAAGTCTGATGAGGAGCAGCTGAGGGAACTGGGGTTGTTGAGTTTGGAGAAGAGAGATGACTTGTTTATTACAACTACCTGAAAGGAGGTTGTAGTGACATAGGGGTTGGTCTCTTCTCCCAAGTAGCAAATGATAGGACAAGAGGTAAGGGCTTCAAGGTATGCCAAGGGAGGTTTAGCTTTTGTAACTGAAAGGGTACTCAAGTATCGGAGCAGGCTGCCCAAGGAAGCAGTTAGTCACTATCCCTGCTTCAAGGGCTGCATATAAACTTAGTATAAAATACTCATTTGAAAGTGTGTAAAGCAGTCATGAATGAAGAAGTGGAACACAGCATTCACCCACCAGATCAGTTTCTTAATCCTTAGGCCAAAGCAACAGCTGTCAGTAGTTTTAAGTTCACAAATCCCTGAAAAAATCTTGTGAAAGAATAAAGTGGTGTCTGGGGAATTTAAGTAGGCTTTGATTTCTTGCTCACTGTTTCAGATCCCTGAGCTGGATCCCCAGGTAGACCACAATTTGAAAAGTATTGACTTAGCTCATAGTCTTCACTCTCATTGCTTCACTTCACTTGCTCATTTACCAAACTAACGTGCCATGATTTTTCACAGGAAGGAATGGTACCACTATCAAGACTCCAGCGTTACCTCCTTTCCTAGGTTGTCAAGTATTAGAAATATTTATATGGAAGGTGAGGGTTCCTAAACCTACAGTCAGAAGAAAGAAACCAACTTCATCTCCCACATTCTGTGACTGACTAAATCAGTTCAACACCTCACACAACTATCCTAGACAAAATAACTTTTTTCTTCTCAGACTGAGAAATTTTATTAAAATTATGAATTAATAGAACTCTTGTCATTGAATTATTAAATGGAAGAGGAAGATTGCTTTGCTATATTTTGTGCTGAGTTACTTGCAGAACACATACTGGATGAATCACCAAAGACAGATGTTTGGAGGAAAGCCCATCCTGCAGCTCTGCACTGGTTATAGGAGACAAGAAAACAAATCTTGGGTCTTACAAGAGTAGGACACTTACAAACTCACAAAGTAGAAAAAAAAAAAAAGCTTGTCTCCATTAGACCTAAACACTTAGGTGGGATGATAAGAGCTTGTGTAGGAATTTTTGAGGATTATTCATAGTTTTACAAATATAAATCACATCTATATCCCAATTCAAAGCACCTCCATGCTTTTGTGAATCCAGTAAAAAATGAGGGATTTGAAAACCCATCATCATTTGTATCCTTTTGCATGTTTACAAGTCTTGTCCAAAGGCTTTATTCCGCTGGATACATGCAATCTATATCATTAAAATCAAAATTTAAAATTGAGTTTTGGTTGATCAAGAATAAAATAACTTGTGTCAAATAAATAATTCCTCTTCTCTCTTTGTCACACAAAAAGCACCTTTTTGGACAGTGATTTTATCAGAATAAGTAAGGGGAGGGTGCAAAATGCTATAACTAACAAGGATATCAATGTTGAATCAGCTACGGAATAGAAATTTGCTCTAAAATGACTTTCTGAAGTCTGCTTTTTTTTGATGAAGTTGTCTTTTTTGCACAAACTGGATCTAGATACCAATTGGAATAATTTTGGGATGTGAGGGACTTTTGGCATACATTGCAAGATTGTTGTTTGTTTTTTCTTCATTAACTTGTTTCTTCCTTCCCCTATAAATAAGGGCTAGCTGAACAGGAATTAATTTAGGAAACACCAATGATATATGATATGCAGAAAATTAGACTAGATTACTTCAGTGGTCTTTTTGATTTGATAATCTGTGAAAATACTGTGTTACATACACACAGTGTTTGAAATAGCCAAGCATGTGAGATAACAGCAATTCAAAGAAATGTTCCTGCACTTCATGAGGCTGGGAAATGAGAGCTTATACAACATACATTACCTGTCACACTATCTGACATGTCCGATTTCTACATCACATCATCCAGTATGTGTGTGTGGGAACAAAAGAAAAAGTCTGATGTGTCAAAGATTTACAAGCTGCTTTTCTCCTTCAAATGTATATGTAGTAATACAAAGTACATATGCTGTGAAGGTAGAGGGAAACAGCTAGAATAATTGACCAGCTCTGCTCAAACTGTTATCAAGAGGAACAGTAAAACATAGAGAGGAGAGTCACCCTGCAGACCTACAATTAAAAAAAAAAAAACAAACAAAAGTTTTAAAGGCCTCAGTTTCATTAATCATGTCTTCCCCAGAAAGCATCTGAGTGCACTCTCATCTGCTTTCAACCCCTGCAGAAAAGAGAATCTCCAGATTTTCACAACTCCTACATATACTACTGAAATATTCTATGAAATCAATCATGATACATGCTTCTTGCCCAACATGCCTCCTTGTCCATACTGTATTCAATCATATATCAAGTATTTTCTACAGAAAGCAGTACAGAAAGTCTTTGTAGTGTCCATGTTGGCCTGAATTACTTTATGAACATCCTCACACACCCTGGATCTGAAGAGTTAACAGCTTCTGCTTGGTGAAAACCCTTTCTGCTAGGACTGAGTCCAGCTGGAGCACTGAATGCATTCCCATCCCACATTTGTTTGCCAAGTGGCACTACCTTGTTCCTCTTGGTTTCTAATTATTCCAGATCCTGGCAAAGCCTATCTGTCAGGGCTTTACACCTTTGTTCTGTTGCATTAGCTGAAGCTCCTCTGAAACTCAGACCACTTCTGCTCCTACTCTGCACCCTGAGCAATCCTCCCACACACAAACAAATAATGCTGATGGAAAATTGCTCCTGCCATACCATATAAGTAGGGAAAAAGCACAGATATCTGCAGTCTCTCCTAGTTATAATGCTTTACCTACACACACACACAGACACACACACACTTCTGTTTGCACTTTTGATTTAAAGCCAGCTTAGGTACTGATTTCAGAGGCTATGATAGCAGTGCATCGTCCAAACTGAAATCATTCACATACGTTTTCCTGGGCTTTCAGTGACTGTTTGCTCAGCATAAGGCAATATAAGAGTATTTAATTATTTGATAAAAAACCTACCAGGTGTATTGGTAATAACAATTAGGGTGCAGGCATAGCACAGTTCATATCATGTTCCTATGATCATGTTCTCTGTCAATATTTGTCTGTGTGCAGAGACAAATAAGTCATTACTATAGACTGTTAGTACAGTTCTGGGACAGCTTTAAGGTAACTAGGGTGATTTTAAGAAAAAAATCATTCAGATGATGAAAGAAAAGTTAGAGGAAATTGGACATATCATGGAAATTGGACATGCTATTCAAGAGAAGTATTTTTTCTTTTGAGTCACTAGTGGCTTCCTTCTCTCCACAGACGAATGCTATTAGGATGGGAAATGTTAACACCACAAATTCCAGCACTTATTTTAGCCTCAGTTTGTAATTAACCCTTCAAATCAGCTCTTCCTGTTGTTTTCATAGTTTTCAGTCCTTGACCTTTTTGTACTAACCAAACAACAACCATTAATTTAAAATTTATCAGTGTTGCTATAGTTACTAAATTATGTATGCCAGATAATATTTTGGAGATATGACTAGCAGAGATACATTATACACTTTACTATGTTTATGGCCAGTAACATAACCATAAATTCACACGCCATAGCAAGTAGTCATACAGCAATTTGTAGATAAGAATGATTTAAATAATTGGTACTTATTTTATTCTTTTTGGTGGGGAGCAGCACTGGATGACTTTGTAGGTGTTTTTAGCAGTCAAGGGTGAGAGATTCTCTAGAAACTGGTTGAGAAACTAAAGTGGACATTAAGTAGTTACATAAGAGGTCATTTGAGAAATCCAAGTGGACAAAGGAAGAAGGTATTTTCTATATGGTGAAAACACAGACCTCTTAAAAGCTTTCAAACAGTGGGGAGGAGCATGGGGACTTGCCTTCTGGACTATGTTTTACCTCACATTTTGTTGATGCCCAGATTCATAAAATCATAGAATCATAGAATAGCTACGGTTGGAAAGGACTTTAAAATCATCTAGTTCCAATCCCCATGCCATTCATGTAGTCACTCTGTATCTATGTAACATTCTTGTCATTTACATACATTAAATAAATAGGTAAATAGATTAATGTTTTTGCTGACTTAGGCCATCGTGTTATACCTGTCATTTTTAATGTAATTCTTTAGAAACAGAACATTTAGCAGACTGTTTTCTGCATACTCCATTTCCTTTCCTCACAACATTCTGTCACAGACATCTCCACTTCTTACAGGTAGTGTGTTAGGTACTAATTACACTCTGGATGTTAAAGCATTGCTAATTTGTTTGAAATGGTGACAAGGAGAGCTCTATAGGCTTTATCTTGATAACTTCATCATTTTCCAAGAGTTCAACAGAGTAGATATTTATTCTGTTGGTTTTCTATAATAGCAGTTAGGAAAACTTTATGGAGTAAAGTGTATGTTAGCTCTTCAGCAGCTGCAGCACGGTAAAATACAGCTCAATCTTGTTGCTAGCTAGAGGTGTTCCTTTTACACAAAATGATTTTTGGAATTGGGGAAACCAAGAGATAAGATTACATAGAAATTACAATTACTGTGTGAGCATGTATATAATTGCAATTGTGTAATATTATATATATACACTGCCTAATTTCCACATATACATTATTCTATTGCTTTATGCTTCTGGTCGGTTTTTTTTAATAGTGTTTCAACTAGAGAATGATGGCTAAAATTCCTCCATTAGAAATTGAAATGAGATCAAAGTGGTTTTCCTCAGAAAGTTTTAGATGATGCTAGAGGAAATGGGAATTTTGGCAGAGTTTTCATGTTTCATTTCTATGTCATATACACTGTTCATTCACCAGAGTGAATTTGTGTATTCTATTAGATGAAACATGTAACATGCAGTTACACAACCACCAGGCTGAAAAAATGTCTTGTTACATGCATAAAGCATTGTCACCTCACTTCCATCTAAGCCAGCACTCTATACTAGATGACCCACGGGCAGTTTCTAGGAAGATGCTTTTTTTGTTGTTGTTGGTTGCTTGCTTCTTTTTTTTTCTGTAGAATATGGGAAACAACTTTCAGTGAAGGAAAAGTAGTCCGGAAAACTGAATTTCCCCTCTCAGACCTGGCAGAGAGGCACACTGCAGCTGCCACTTCTACCACTCCCACATCAGGAGATTTAGGAAGGACTAGAGGCATGCTTCATATAAGTGATAGGACAAGAGGGAACGGATTTAAAATGAAAGAGGGAGATTTCCATTAAATACAGGAAGTTCTTCACTATAAAGGTGGAACAGGTTGCCCACAGAAGCTGTGGCTGCTCCATCCCTGGCAGTGTTCAAGGCCAGGTTGGACTGGGCTTTGAGCAACCTGGTCTAGTGGGAGGTGTCTCTGCCTGTGGCAAGGAGTTGGAACTGTGTGACCTTTAAGGTTCCTCCAACCCAAACCATTTTGTGATTCTAAGACTCATCATGAACATCATAGTCAAAGGCAGAAGGGAGACCTCTTCCAAAACTGTTTTCTATCTTGTGCAGGTACCATAACCAGACCAAACCAGCAGAGGAATAAGTTATTTCATGTGTAAGTTGATAAGACTACTCAAAGCTACCCCAGTTAGAGCAAGGTCACTTCAGTCCTACATGAAGCCCACAGCAGTCTATAATACAGAAGGCTGAATGAAGAAAAGGTGAAAGTCAGTAAAAAGAAGGATTCAAAGATACTCTAAAAATGCCACATCATTACTTCAAAACTTGCACTTTACTGATTAGCAGTCAGAGATTTGCTTGTTCGTTCCTCCCACATCTTGCAGAACTTCTGCACAGATGATCATTTAGTGTGGTGTTTAATAGAATTAAAATCAAACTAATACCTCCATGTAGAGGTTCTTGTTTTGTTATTTACTTAGGACATAAACAAGGTAAGCAGATAAGGACAGGCATCATAGTGAAATATGGGTAGATGGAGTGGCTTCAGAAAAAGATTTAATTGGTGTTCTTAATTATTAAAATGGATTTAGATTTAGATTTGAAGAAATTTGATCTTTTTCTTAAGGATTAAAGAAGGCATTTACACACCTCACTGTTTTTCTATTTTCAGCTATTCATTTACAGGTTCTCAGCTGTTTTTTTCTATTTGGCTTCAGAAAATTACAAAGGGTAAAATTAATCTTAATTGACTTTAGGTATCTTCAGCAATGACATTTACAGCTGAACTTGTCACACTGAGTTCTGTTTACAGGCATTAAGGTACAAATGGGCTAATGTACATTGGCCATCTACCTTTCTACAAGCTGAACTCTGTTTTTCAAATGTCTTCTGTTCTCTGCTCACAATAAGAAGATGGAAGTAACAGTCCCATGGGAGTTGTCTATATTGCAGATATCTGTATGTGGTCAGATGAAATTTATCCCTCTCTCTTTAAAATTATGTGTCTTCAAAGAAGGTTTAATAAATATAATTGCAATTAAGTGATGGCAGATCCTGCCCATGCTCTTTTTTTCTACCATGTCTCACTTCGTTCTTTGCTGCTTTTTCTTTATATGTTCCTTTATGCATGAAACATCCTCTTGGAATTAATTTAAAAGGTCATAGATATTTCTCTTTCAATAGTTCTTTCTGATATTTTGCTCTCGGGAAATCAACAAAAATATACTCCAAGTGTGTGAAGTATTTTTACCCTAAATCTTGTACAAATTCCCACCTTCTAAATGAACAATCAAGATTTATCACAATTCTCTGTAACTAAATCTTGGGGATATTGTATTATCATTCATATTCATTGGCCAGAAAGTGACATTCATTTTCTGTTTCTTGCTCCAGGCAAAGCCTTGATCCTGCTACTGTATACACCTATTCTTAACTGTGCATAGCTATGCAGTCCAACAACTGCAAACTAATTCATATGTTGTGCTTCTTACTGTACACAGAACACAGTTATACTCTTTCCATTTTTAAAATGACTAGTGTTTTTCATTACTATCAAAGACAAGATGTGTTGTAGAGTATCATGTGCTGGATACACACGCAGATTTTCTGAGACCAAATAACTGACTCAGAACAGTTCCTGTTGTTCAGGAAGCCAGAACAGCTGAACAAACCCTTTAGATTTCTCCAAAACAAGATACTGAAATGAGAAAACCAGCAACAATACACATTTCTGAAGAAATAATGTCACATGACATACAATTCACATGCCCTCACTCATTTATTGATGTTTTATTATCATCTCAATGTTGTGCTATGACCTTTCACATCATTTTTAGCCGGTAATGGGCCATATAATATACCAGGCACATGTATCACTTCTACCTTGCGCTGCCTTTGGCAGCAAAGGCAACTGAGTATTTCAGAGGGTGGCTCAACAATAGCTTTCTGCCCTGTATATTTCATCTCACCCAAACTTAGATGTCTATATTTTAGATGTCAACAGCTGAGCAAATAAACTTATGCAGTTTTCCTAGTTGTTGGAGAGACATAGATATTCTAAAATGTGAGTTATCTGACCTATTCCATATAGGATAAGAGGGGTTTCAGTTTGTATTCTATTAAGTACATTAAGTAGACCTTCAGGAAAGAGAAATTAATATTACAGTAATGAGCTCAGGTGAAGTTCAGTTGGGCAGGAGATGCCTCCTACTTGTATAATTTTTCCTCCAAGAGAGAATTCAGTTCTTTCTTCCCACTTTACACTTCTTCTTTGTGCTAAAACAAAACAAAAAATGAGAGGTATGGGAACGATGACAGTACCTAAAGGCAGCATGCTGCTTTTAAATAACCACATAGATAATACTAGTGTATAGAGTTACACATAATCTTCTTGGGTGAATAAAGATGAATGGATCATTAAAACATCATTAAATGCAACTGCTTGTAGCTGAATTGAAGATCAATGGCCGATATTCTGTAACACAGATTCTCTTTCTCCCTCTTGGAATGTGCATACAACTCTAGCAAATCTAGACAAGTAAAGATTTGGGACTTTTTTTTTTTATTCTTTTCTTGGTCTTGTTTTGATCATTGCTTCCAATCAGAACTATTGGAATTGTATTGTCTGTCTTTAACTGTTTGCAACTGAAATTGCTTTCTAAGGCTGAAATTTTAGAAAAAAGTGGTTTATCCAATTTTGCTTACTCACCTAAAAAGAATGTTGAGCCTGGAAAGACAGACTTGCAAGAGAACAATAATGGTAATAGTACACCCTTATGAATTCATCAGGGGTCTGGAGCATCTCTATTATGAGGAGAGATTGTGGGAGCTGTGCCTGTTTAGTCTAGAGAAGAGAAGACTGAGAGGGGATCTCATTAATGCCTATAAACACCTCAAAGGCAGGTTCCAGGAGGGTGGTGCCAGACTCTTTTCAATGGTGTCCAGTGACAGGATGAGGAACAATGGCCATAAATTAAAACACAGGAAGTTTCATCTCAATATGAGGAAGAACTTTACACTGAGGGTAGCAGAGCACTGGAACAGGCTGCCCAGGGAGGTTATGAAGTCTCTCTCTGGAGGCATTCAAAACCCACCTGGATGTGTTCCTGTGTAACCTGTGTAACCTGCTCTGGGAGGCCTTGCCTTGGAGTAAGGGTTAGACATGGAAAACCTGAAGCACTCAGCCACTCTTAAGAACATTTTGACCTGTTTAGTCCAAGTAAGGGACAAGAGTTCATATTTTCTTCATATAAGTAACATTAAAATAATAGTTGCTGTTTTCAGTTAGACCACCTAGGCATCATAAAACTTTCCTTTTAAAACCTACACTGGAAGATAATTTGGCTTCAAAGATGGTATGAATTGCAATGCCTAAGAGAAACAGTTCTTTCTGTAAGGATTGTGTTTTTAAACTACAACAAAATGTCACCTCTGCACAGGTTTATAAATAGAGATACCACTCACCATACTCTTATTCATCAAATATTTCCTACTTATGTCTTGCTAATCACATAACCATGCATGGAATAGTTTTGTTCCACTTGGATTTTAGGGATAAGGACATAGTTCATACCCTTCTGACTGATCAGCAAGGGCATTGCCTGTGTACAAGCATCTCTTTTAAAATACATGGGAGCTTCAGTAAGGCAAAGAATGTGAAAAAAAGCACCAAAGCATCTCTGTTTATTGGTAATTCTTTGCATGAAGGAAAGTATAAACAAAAAGCACCCGGCAGCATAGCAGTTAAAAAAAAATAGGCAACAACTACTTGCTTGTAAGAAAGAATGGAATTGCGATCAGCTTAAGAAAGTGGTGGAGTGGTTTGTTTTGGGGTGGTTTGCATTGGCTTTTTTTCAAGTAACTTTTAAGAGTCCAGATCTGGCAATGTCATAGGCTGCTATCACTCAATAAGCATGTAAATGACTAATCTTCTGACGATCTCAAGACCAGTTGAAACAAGGACTTTTAAGAGATGCATTCCTGTAGCAGAACATTTGATAGTGCATTTAAGTATAATTTTACTAATGAAGGACATTTATTAGTCCTGAAACTTATCGTTACAGGGCTTTAAACACTGAATATGTTATGTAGGCATTAATTCTCAGAGCAATAATACTTTGCCATTCTCCTCTGGTAACTGAAAACCTGTGGCCAGATTCTCCACTAATTTTAAACGATGGTGATCAATGTGTGGAAGTGGTGGTACTAAGGGTATATCAAAACATTTTTTTCTCCTTTTTTTTTTTTTTCTGTGACAATGCTGCAGGTCTGTCCTGTTTAGTCTCTCTCATTATGGTGCTTAAGACCTATAAATGTTCTAAACATTCTCTGTTTTAGGATAATTCAACCTTGCATTTAAATCAAGGGGCAAGACAAACTGAACCAGTTTCTCTAGTTATAAACAGACCTGCAGTTTGCAAACAGCCACCCTGACAGCAGTGTTTGCTATGACCATTACCCTGCTGTTTCCTCAATCCTGCCAGTAGAGCTCTACATGGTACTGAACAAGAATCAGAAAAGCAAAATGCTGGTCTTTTCTGAATCATTTCTTCTTGATTGAAACAGGTTAAGGAGCACTTAGAAAACTAGACCTGCTAACAGATCTGAGGGGTACAAAGCCTTCAGAAAATGAGATGCCTAACCACACATCCACTGCTGATAGACGGATCATATAGATCCTAGCTCAGATGTGTAAAATTTGAAGAAGAAAAAAGAAAGGACATCAATCCTTGACATTTTTATTGCTACAGTATTTATAAGCACATCTAGTATCACACTATTTTGTGCATAATGTATTGAACAGTATTCCTAAATTAAGAGTACTGCATTTCATTCCTTTGCTTCCTTCCAAGCCTTTAGTTAAAGTACATGTTTTGTTATGTTTTCCAGTTTCTTGATCCTTTCATTCAGAAATGTCTCCTGAAAACTTGCTCCAATTACTTTTGTTTTGAAGAAAAGTACCAAACAGGGACTATTGCAGTTCTCTAGGATTTTGTGTCTCTTGGCTTGTAATTATTTTTTAGTATACCTTCTTCCTTACTTACAGTCTATAGTCACTGTAATTGCTGGTATAAATGTACATGACACAGTTTTTATAGCCAACACATTATTTTTGCCTTCATGAAGACTCTAGGAACAAGGAGCGGGGATTTCCCTACACAGATACTGTATGATTAAATTGATGATTAAACAGGTACACGACATTGTAGAAGTATTTAGAATCTGTTTCCTCTGTGGTTTAGGACCACAATGTTCCTAGTGTGTTGTATCTAAATTTCATTTTCTTAAAAGACTGCTTACTTTTGCCTCTGTACTCTGCAACTTCTGATTAAGTACAGCATGGGATATTTACCAGAATTAGTCTTCTTAACCATCCAACTCATCCTTATTATCCTATCCAGTTTTTGTTAGCCTACATCAATCTTTTGTTCTCCCAGACCTAGGAATCTGCGTCTGCATGCCGTTTCTGTCAGCATGGCTTTGATTCTCTAACGTCCTCCTTAGTTTCAGCTGTTTTCTATAATCTGGAAACATATTTGGCAGTGTAGAGAAGAATGAGCACTTCCAGTCACATCCAGCAACATGTTCAATTTGTAGGCTGACCTAGATCCTCATTCCCGGTAAAGACATGTGATATCTGGCCAATGGGGAAAGAAAAATACAGACTGAACTCTTATCTGGTCTCGCTGAGTTAGCCCCAAGAGGCAAAGGATTTTTCAGATCTGATGAAGATTCTAAGAGAGATTTTAGGGCTTTTCCTGTTACTAGGGATTGTCTCTGTCAGGTTGATGGATTACAGATATTCTTTTCTGTCTTATTTGTTTTACGGTTAGAAAAGGACAAGATTTATTTTGGCAGAGAGTAAAAAGACTGAAAAATGTAGTTGGGAGAAATGGGATGAGACTCAGACAGTTTCCTTAATTGTTAAAAAAGGTGAAGGAAATGTGAAACATTTGTTAGAAGTCAAATATTTTATTTTGACATTCTGAGAGCAAAACCATTCTCCTTGGGTTTAAAGACATTATTTGTTCAGAAACAAATATTTTTTTTAAAAAAATGGTTAAATACTTCCTTTTTAACATTCCATTTTAAGCTGAGTGTTTCATTTTGGATGAACTCCAGCTGCAGTTCATGGCTTTATTTATATTTTGCTTGTTTCACAACAAATCATGAAATAAGACTGTTTCTTCTCTCCTCTGCAGACAAGACAGATTAAGGGTTGGGGAAAAAGTACTGCAACAGTTTGAAGAGATTTAGCACCTAGAGCAATGAACTAAACTGAGATATGCTTGACTATATATAACATCTACAGTGTGTTTACTGAAATAGTCACCTTGTTCTCTCTTTACAATGTAATGAGGCATGACCACCTGATGAGGAATACCAAGTTGAATCCCTATCAGCAGGATTAGGGTAGTTACTTTTTGTAAGGATACAGAAATAAGGATAGAAATAAAACATAAGCTAATAAATACTCCATGGTGTCAGGACTCAGTAAGAGGGAGGATAACTAGACACTGAAAACTTAAAAGCAATGCTGAGAAACTAATTTTGTGTTTTCTGTGTTTTGCTATCCGATTTGCTCAATTGTGTCAGATGTACCTTGCAAAATATAGGCAAAATATGGGAATCTGGCTCTGTGATGTAGAAATTATTAATTCAGGAAAAGACAAATCTCCATAATTAATGGGGAAATAAATAAATTTTGCAATAAATCTTCCATCTTCTGTAGAAGATTGTGTAATGGTCAACTGAACTGTTTTTATAAGATGTGTTATGGTTCTGTGTGAGTTTAAAGACAAAACATTTATTCCCTATGATATAAATGCATTTTCAGGAACTGTTTACATGCTGAATTTTATGGGCTAAATATGTTAGAATGACTCACTCTGAAGGTACTAGTTTGGGCAGACAGTAACTTTAAAAAACATTTAGAATTTCTTAGACTTTACTGAAAAAAGTTGGCCCTTAAATGACTCAGGTGTGAAAATGGACTCAAATAATAACTGATGTAAGTTATAAAAAATAAATAGTAATTACATTTTCTTTCTGTGTGGTGTGTATGTTGTTGTAGACATACGTATTTATGTTAAGGTTTTAAAATGCATTAACTTAATTAGTTTTTAGACTGACAATACATTTCTCTGCTAATGTGTATTTCACATGAGAAAATGTTCAAAAGAAAAGAAGCTAGTGGATAATAATTTTCAAGTTACTTCATCATATCTGGATATATTGCTTCCACCAGGGCTAGTATTTCAAAGCTGTCTGGGCCAACCATGAATTCATCTCACATTCAAAATCTACAGAGATAATGTCACCCTCACCTTTAAGTGTCTGAAAACTTCATTTCTATTTAATGGTAAATGTAGCCATTATTATTATTATTAATAATAATAATATTTTATATCCCTCTCCTTAATTAATAATTTATTTTATTTTAATTTTTAGACCCTAATCTGTGTNGTAAATGTAGCCATTATTATTATTATTAATAATAATATTTTATATCCCTCTCCTTAATTAATAATTTATTTTATTTTAATTTTTAGACCCTAATCTGTGTATACCTATTTTGCAGGTGATAATGTTCCACAAGAAATTCCCCTGGATTTCCATTGGAGACTTAATAAAGTTCAGCTTGCACATACACGTTCACAGGAACAGCACATATGGGTCTGAGAGCTAGGTGGGTCAGCAAATCTTCATTTGATTCCATTCAAGAAAATGCTTGCATTAATTTTAATATTTTCATAGAATGTTGCATTTTCCTAGAAGAATTTTATACATTCAAATTCTTTTGTAAAAATAGTAATATCTTTGACATGTATTGAAATACCTTCCAGAGAAGTAACCTGCATTTAGTTGAAATGTTAAAATGTCAGTTTGCTTTCTGTGTGTGAAGAGGTGTGTTTTGGGCAGTCTGTGCCTTTTGCAAAGCAATACAGATTTCCAGAGATAGTCCTGGATAATTGCCAATCTCAGGCCTTCAAAATGCTCTTGGACATGCTCAAAATGTCACCCTTTCTCCAAGACCTGACTGCCCATGCGCTGTGGCTAGCTGGCTACAGACATCCTTCTTAGGCTACACCCTTCTTAGTCCCAGTGTCGTTGTGTCTAGATATATCCTGATCTTGACAGCAGCCAAACAAAACTCTGGACATTAGGCACTGGAGAAAATCACCCTTTTGTCATCTTTTCATCATCCCTTTACAGCCAGCATACATCTAGCCTACATGGTAAATCTTACCAACAAGTAAACACTAGCACTGATATACACCCTTTTCAAAAAGGGCTACTTTGACATAATTCTTACAATTTCTGATCAAAATCTATAGGTGAAAGTATTTAGATTAGTACTCTCATCTATGTAAAATACAGTATGCAATAGAATATAGACATCTGACAGAGTGATGCTCTGAAGAGTAGCTGAGTTTTGAATCTTTTATATTAGTAAAACTTCCTGTTGTAGTCACTGAATACTGTAGAAAATAAACAATGGAAAATGGAAGCTCAGCAATGTGAATAGAATATTTAATATATTACAGAGCAGAATAACCTATTCTAAAGAATTCCATTCAATTCTTTGGTGGTTTGGCAGGGTTTTTTTAATTTTATTTTATTTTATGCTCCAACCACTTGCTTTCAGCCACAGAGAATTACTGCATTTATAATTAAAGCAAAAAATTACTACATCACATGACAATTTTTTTTTTATCCTAAACATTTAAAATTATTTTGCTGAAATGTCATTCTTGATATTTTAAAGTTGTTCCATCATATGCTGTTTCAAACGGAAGTAACAAAAAATAATGATGCCAACAAATTTTGTTAGGCAGAAAACTCTGATGGAAGCCATTCAGCAATAGGTACATGAATTAGATCAGTTTTACCGAATTATTTTATTTGAGAGCATATGACATTCAGTGATCAGAGCCAAGCAACATGACAACAGAATTGCTATTGACACTTCAGTGTCATCCTAACAACAAGCAAATCCATCTTCAGCTAGTTCATCATCTCGCTTGCAATAATCTGTTTTCAAGAAGAGGAAGGCATATGATATGACACATGGATTGCTAAAGATATGTTAAATGTGAATTGTTAGTTCTAGGATGCAAGTCCTTTACCAAATAACAGTTGCATACCTCCGGTTCTGAAGTAATTTACCTGTTCTTCTTTCTATTCATGGCAAATAAAAATAAGCTGAAGTGTTTTACCACTGTATGTGGTATCTGTAGATAAGAGGGATATTAAACAAAAAGAACTATCTGCATGACTGACTATACCTCTTCTTTGAGAATTAAATATATATATATATTTATGTATATTCTGAACAGAAGAATTTAGCAGTTTGCGAGGTTGAGATATTGAGCCTTGGAATTCTCCAAATATCATAAATTATCCTTACAGACACCCATCAGAAATTTTGTCAGGCCCAAAGTCCTGTCCCCTGACTTGCATATCTAAAAGTTAAGAAATTATTCAGATCTGCTTGTCTAAATTCCTGTATATAATAAACATTTTCAGACAAAAAATTAACTTCTCCTGACACGGAATGCAGAGCAGCCAAAAATTACCTTCTAGAGATGCCTCACTCTTATGTTTACAGACAACCAAGGCACATAATTTATACTAACAACCTGGCTTTTATACGACTTTTTTGGTTTGGATTAATACATTAATGCAAAATTTATTGCAAATAAAGTCAGAACATTTCAACTGCTCCGCAACATTTTCTGACCTCCTAACATTCTGTGTTGTCATTCAGTATCCACAGTTTATATGATGACTGTTGAAAAAGTCAAAGTTTGTAAAATACTGTAACAGTGATTACTGGCTAGTTTGGCTATTATTTCACTTGGAAGCTTACCCTGATAGACAAACACATGCAGAATTAAAATTAAAAATGAGATAATAGTAAGACCGCTTAGTCACTTAATTGAATTACTAAGTGCTAGATTTTGTTTCTCTTGGAGACTTACACCTTTATTTAGCATTTTACAACTGTAGAAAATACGTTGTAACTACACTCATATCAGCTGTCCAAATAGAAACAAATTTGTGGAATTTCCCTTTGTATGCTATCCAAATAACTAGACAAGACATTTCAGCGTCTTTATCTAATTTCAAGTGGTGACTCCATAAACAATTTATGGATGAAGAAAGCACACTCCTGTGTCTAGTACAAAGGCTACAGAAGAACTGTGTAACAAATAGAATCAATCTGTCATAAACTAAGGCCAAACTAATAAATTCTTTTTTTTTTTTTTTTTTTTTC
>NDXB01019060.1:11808-56046 GCA_002631895.1 Agapornis roseicollis
TTTTTTTTTCCTTTTTTTTTTTTTGTCTAATCGGTAAGAAGTTAACACTTCCTTAACATGTCTTTGTGTTCATCTAATCTCTGCTGTTTAACCTTTGACATCTCCCTTATTATCCATGTCTGCCACCTTTTCCAAATACCGACAGCAGTGACAACACAGAAAGGTTTGAGCCCTGCGGTAACAAGCTGCGTACATTCCTCCCACTGCACCAGGAGAGCCATTTGCCCTTTGTAGCTGTTTCCACCGTGACTTGGAAAATAAACTGCAGTTTGGGCAGAGGTAGCTAGAGAAGCCAAGCCTTACACACAGCCAGCTGAATGCAGAAGAACCCTTCATATGGTATGACAGCAGCCACTGCCTGTTCACACTCTGCTCTGGGCACCTTGGTACCAGCTACAGGCCAAATTCTTGGAGAAGACTGCCCATGAGAGTGCTGTAAGAGATTTAGAACACAGGTATGCCTCTAGGTGGGAGTAGGACCACCAGTGTATTTGGTGGAGCCCCAGAGAGAAGCAGTAGATGCAGCGCAAGCCATGTCAAGCAAGAAAGCTCTCAGGCAAACAGGTACAGGCCTACAAGGTTCTGGTCCCCAGGTCTTAGGAAATCTTTTTGCTAAGACAGACAGCAAATAACCCCTCCCATTCTGAGACATATTCCCTTTCCGCCATACTGAGCAAAGCCCAAGATTTGGCTGGTGAAAAGGCACAGGCTGGATAGGTAGGTGACAGAAACCTCTCTGTCCTCTGCTTGGATCTGAGAGGTAACTGGGATACTGGAATAGAGACCAGGAAAAGAATTACTAGGGGAGCATGGAGTGAAGAGGAGCACTACAGCCACCATAAAGGCTGCATGGAGATGCTGCAGAGCAGAGGCTCAGGTGACTAGGCAGCTACACTTGGAGCTCTGTGCCCAGGGGTATGCCTGAGCACCACCATGCCACCGAAGCAGGAAATCATCTAAGAAGCATAGGAAGAGGGGAAAGGGGTTAGAAAGGGTTGCAACACAAAATAGTGCATCACACAGGAAAGTTACTGCCCTGTGTCACAGGGCACAAGGGCTTTAACAGCTGTTTGGACAAGAGCTCATGGGAGCTGATACTTTGGGGGAATGAGAGGCCATGAACAGGGACGAAGACAAGGGACACCTGTCCTTAACCATGTCTGGCATTACTCAAGGACAAGCTGGAGGGACCAAGCTTGCTTTCACACACCACAACCCTTCAGGAGTTTGCCAGCTCTGATTTCCACTTTGGAGGCTTGTTTCTAGTGCTCCTGCCAGCCTCGGGGCACCAGCAGGCACACAACATGGCACAGGGTCCTCCTGCCAACCTCAGAGGTCTGTTTTCCTCATCTACACCTTGTAGAACAGCACTCTGTAGTTCAGCACTGCTAACAGGAAATAGGAACCCCACCTTTCTCATTTCTGTTTCCTCTTTCATTTGTAGGTACTACAAGAAGTTCTCTATTCCTGACCTGGACCGATACCAGCTCCCCTTGGATGCAGCTGCTCTGAGCTACACCCATGCCAACAACACCCTGATCATCACGGTGAGGTTTTACCATGCAGAACAGCACTTTGCCCTTATCTTTACAGCCACAAAGAAGTTAAAATTCTTACATGTGGGAAAAGGAGGCAGAGCAGGGTGATGTGCTGAACACTGATGAGCCCCCTTCTCTACACGGTCAGTGGGAGCTTCAGATTACACTGGGCATGCTGACACTAGCCAGGACAGCCCAGGCTGCAGGAGGGGCCCTGCTTGCTGCTCAAGGTGACTTGCAGATGGAGGAGTGTCAGCCATGGCCCATTTTCCATGTATTCCCTTGCTCAGATATGAGCAAGCATCCACTCTCAGTGACAAGAAGTTTCTTTTGCCTCAGAGCGTAATAAGGGTTAAGAGTCCAAGGATCTGCTGCACTTGGAGGTCTCACAGTCTTAAAGTTTAAAATCACCTTCTGCTTTGTGTCAGAGAGGACACACTTCCACACATGTGGTGGAAGTGAGAGACTAGCAAAGCTGGCACTTCCTTCTTGTTGCAAGCAGCAGATAGACACTTTTGAGCAGCAGGTGCTCATCTTAAATGTAGAAGTCAGTTATCCAGAGAGCATCCCCTCTGAGGGAAACCTTGCAGCAGAGCCGGGGGTGCACATGCAGGGGAAATAGGCCAAGAGGAGCACTGTGAGTCCGTCCACGCTTCTGTTTGCTACAGGCCAAACCCTTGCCAAAAAGCACCTGCATCCACCACTAAATTGCAGCTGGATGAGGCCCTCTGAGGACAGAGGAACTGCAACTCTTACTTCTCTGCCTTTACAAACAGTCATATTTTAGATATCTGTTTCATATTTTAGATATATATTTATATACAAACACATACATATATATTACACGTTAAGAGTACAGGCAGTGAGCACACCAGGGAGCTGCATTACACAGGTTTCCAGGATATTCCAGAGGGGTTAGTGGGGGCCAGCACTCCACCTCCGACTGGGAAGTTTTACTTGCATTGTAAGACACCCCAGATTTGGCAAATGTGCCTAGCTTGATGGCACCACCTCTCCAAATGGGCTTTGGAGGCAGGCTGTAGCAGGAGGGCCCCAGCTGTGCTGGCAGCACATGGCTCCAGTTGGTCTGCTTAAAGCAGAGGCTCAAGAGGAGTGCTAAAGACATTTTCTGTCCCACAGTACCAGAAGCCGAAGGAGATCCTGGCTGCAGAAGAGCAGCTGCAGAAGGAGCTAAAGAAAGTAAAGGCAGCTAACAGTGGGGATGGCGACTGTAAGACCCAGTAGGAAATGGCTGCTAAGAGGCTGAGGTGGGGGGCAGCTCTCTGGCATGGCTTCATGGTATTTATTTTGCCTTTTCTAATAAAAATTAGTCCTGTTGTTAATAGAGCCATTTGGAGAAATCTCTGTAGGCCCAGGGAGATGACAGGGAGGTCAATCTTTTTACTGCCTGGTCTGCTGATTTACACAGACATTTATGATCCTTGTATGAGTTGTGGGAAGCTGCAGCGGACAGCACCGCATCCACAGCCAGCAGCCCTCTCCTCATCCTCCATGAGAAGTGCCATGAAAGCTGGGTAGTTCCCCTTGGAATTCCCTCTCTGTCACCATCACTGAGGGCAGTAACATTTGGAAAATAAGACACACCCCCTCTCACCCTGTTACCTGTGTGGGATATGCTTGGCAGCAACTCCCTCCTGCACTGTTGTGCAAGGTCCTCCATACAGTGAGAAGGATGCTCTGGTATCTCTGCACACAGCATCAATACTTAGACAGGACTGGGCACAGGCTATGAAACAGGGTGTTGAGAACACTCAAATGCTTTCTTACCACCAGCCATGCACGGTGTGCCGTGCGGAATGCAGATGCTATGCAAAGCTGCCTTTATTTGCATGGCATGGAGGAGAAAACAGCGACAGGGACTGAGCAGAGCAGGAACTGAAATGCAGCTGCCTTCATCTGCACGACACGGAGGGGAAAGCAGTGACAGGGGCTGCTGGCCAGTTCCCGAGTAGCAGGAGCACATCCCTTCCATGAAGGCACAAATAAGTGTTGCCACACAGACCCCATGCAGAACACAGGGACAACCCCTCCAGTGCTGCTTTAGTGACTAGCCCTCCAACCAGCTGCTGTCCCTAACCTGCACCAGCATCCTGTGCTTTCATTTCTGCATGTCCTTACATCCTGGTTCATATTTGAACAGCTCCTATGCAAACAAACACTACTTTTAAGTGAGCCAGTCACAGGCTCCTAGTGTAGCTCCCCTGACAAGAACTGCTTTCAAACAATGAAAGCTTAATGCCTGGGTGGCATCCCCAGTTACAGCTTCACTGCTGGGTGGCTCCAGGACCCAACGAATGACATGGTCTTCCCAAGACAACAGGCACCATCAACTGGCAGAGCTCATCAGAGCCAGTGCACCAGCCCCACTTGCAGCTTCCCCCTTCCCCAATGTCACCCAAGATGTGAGGGTGCATCCTTCTACCCACCAGCACTGGTACTACCACTGGGCTGCAGCTCTGCTCCAGGCTTCAGCCAGGAAGCACCCAAAAGCAGCTAGGAGAGCAAAGGACCCACCAACACAGGCTGCAGGAAAGAAACAGCAGTATTGCAGGCAGGCCTGTCATGGGAGGAGTCTCTTGCACCACTGATACTTGTTCACCTCCTCAGCTGACATGCTCATTCCTACTCTGGGCCTTATCCAAGTCCCAGTGTAATAACCTCTCCTCCCACCCCACAGTTACTGTGGCTCCTTCAGAGTCTCTCCCTGGGGACACTGCCGAAGACATTTAATATCTCCATCCCTCTCTCCCAGTTTCATTAAAGGACCTGTAACACACCAGGACCTGAGAAAAGCCAGATTTCCCCCACTCCCAGGCTCTGCCAGCTCTCCCTCTAATCTTCTATCTCCTACCTAATCACTTACCTAAAGCTCTCCTCATATGCACAGCCCAAGGTACTCCAAGCAATACAGCAGCAGTATTTTGCAACCTTGGATGCAAAGCACCATCTTTTCAGCATCAGTGTTACCAATAACCCAGAGATTCCCCCAGGATCATTATCTTTGGGATCTATGGCTTTGAGCTGATGGAAGATTGTTCCAGCCATAGCATCTTTTTACAGCAGTAGATCATTGCTTGGGGCACTTCCAGATCAATTCTGCTACTTACACAAGGAGAATATGTAGCACCATAGTAGCTACAAGGTAGCTGGCAGCAAGCAGGCACAAGTGGCAGCAGAGGAACAGGCACAGATCAGGAACTGTGACAGGGAGCTGTGCTGGAAAATTCCTTGTGAGCACATAATCCTGTAGGAAGGCCATGCTTTTAAATTACTTTGCACCTTGAGATGCTGTTTCACATCCACTGGGAATGGAGGGCTCCCTTCAAGAAAGTGAGGATCTGGTTGGTTCCACTCCCTCCCTGCTCTTGCAGGGGCTCCAGCAAACATCTTATTCCAATTTTTGTGCATCACAAGAGAAAAGCAGCCTCTTGACAGCGGAAATTACCTATTAAGTTCTATCAAAGCACCATGTTGGGTGCTTCACCCTAGAACTGCCCCCCTGCAAAACCTCTCCTTTTACCTATCCAAGATACCCAAACTTACAGGTAAGTAGGGTTCACACACCTCCTTCCTCCCCAAAAGGACCAGACCCCAAACACTGCTGCATTTACCCACAGCACATCCGTCCACAGACATCCACATTCATCCAGACAGCACAGAGCACACTGAAAGCTACAGTTCCGAAATCCAATTTGGATCGAGATGGCTGACACAAAGAGGAGTGGAGCCCCTTGCATGTGCCCACAGGATCCTTCAAGGTCTCAGTGTTTGCTGCTTCATCATGCAGGAAGCAAGCAAGATGCAGATCCTACTTTTTAAATTCTTGTTTGGAAAAGTGACGTGAGATCCAGGATCCCAGGAACTGCCTTCAATGCAGCAGTGTCACAGGATCTAGTTAGGGAGAGAGATCTGTAAGACAGCATCTGAAAATAGGCCCAGCCTCCTCCACCCAGCCAGGCCTCTGCAACCAGCCCCTTTTGAACTTGAAACCAAACATACAATCTCTTTTGTTTCCCTTCAGAGTTTTTATTTAGTAAAACGTGAACACTTCAGCCCTGCCAAGTGCACAGCCTGACCTGATGGCCAGCTTGGGGAGGCATACACTGAAAGCAGGGCTGGCTCTGCCTTTTAGTTCAGTTCTTGCTCTTAGTTGCAAAAGACAACACAAGCAGCTCTCAGGAGAGCAAGCACAGGTGAAAGGTGGGCCTGGCTTCAGGGAAGTTTCCCTTCCACCAAATCCCTCCACCCCACACACAGCCTAGACTTCCTTCACATGGCTCAGAGCTTGGCTGATCCCAGCCTGAGCAGCACATACAGCTGATAGGGCATCCCAACTCAAGTGCCCCTCAAATGCTATATCCCCAAAAAGAAAAAAGAATAAAAAAGAAAAATAAAAATGTTAAGAAACCAAACCCTGACTTACACAAAATAAAAAGATTAAAAGGTAAAGGACAACAGGCTGTTATTTCCACTAACAGGCAGGTGAGGTTGAGGAAGTCTGGCCCTTTGTGCACTCTTCATTGTAGCTCTCTGGTAGGCAAAAAAAAAGATCCCTTTGGAAGCCTTGGGGACCATTCTCACCTCTCCTGCCCTGTGGTTCCCTGAGCCAAGCATTAACTCTGCTTTGGGGTGACCAGAAGCAGCTGTGGTGCCCTTTCATGGGGCCGTGAAGTCTAGGACATGCAGGGCTGATGCCAGGGCAGCGTACAGACGGGTGGTACTGAAACGGAGGCAGTACACTGGGCTGCTGGTGGGTGAAGACAGGTGAAAACTCTGCAAGAAAACAGGAGAAACAACCTTTCAAAGAAAGGTCAGCACAACGACCACAATCAGTAGTATAGACCCCGTAGCTGAGATTCCAGAGGCTTTTGCCTATATACAGATTAGGTTCTCCACAGTGGGCTTGCCACAAAGACAGCCCTCAGCAGCCCCTCTCCCTTCTTCTAGAGAGACATTGGCACTGGGCTGCCAGAGAACAATATAGAAGCTCTGCTGCTGCCCAGCCTCCAGCCAGCTCTCACCTGCAGGCAACGAGTCTGCCGCTTGTCCCACAGGCGTACCACACCATAGTAAGAAGAGCCACTGGCAATCATATGGTTCTTATCACTCCTTATGCAGTACAGGGCGCTGTCATGGGGCTCTTCCCACTCCTGGACGCACTTCCTGGATGTGCAACACAAATTGGAGCTCAACTTCCACTCCTCCACCACTGGAGTTGAGCCCTAGTTTACCTGAAGGAGCTAATTCAGCTGCAGGTAAGTCCCCAGATACTGCACAAGGAAAGCCCCAGAGGCCAGCAAGGTATCCTCACCTGGTGCTGGTCCGTATGTCCCAGTAGCGGATGTACGTGTCATACCCACAAGAAAGGAGAAGAGAGGGCGTTTCATAGAAGACATCAAGGACTCCAGCTCCACGATGGAAATCATTCCCTAAACAGGTCATCAGCTGACCACTGCAATGAAACACAATGGAGGAAAAGTCATACAGAGCAAAGTGCCCTTCCAATTCAGCTAGCCACAGCAGAGGTGGCATCACAGGAGTCTCCTAGATCTTATTTGTGTGATTTGACAGAATGCAGAAGCCTGCACAGTCTTCCTCTCCCTCCCCCAGCTTCTGCTGCTGGTTGGGCCACTAATTGTCACGGAGGGTGACCAGCAGGAGTCACAACTGTAAGAGAACAGGCACAGCTGACCCCCAGCAGAACAGGATCATTCTCCTTGGGAGAACTGACCAGTACTCCATGGAAGACAATTAACAACTTAGTCAAACTCCAGCGCTTTTGCGCAACAGCCACTTACTTGGTCAGTCCCAATCCATCTCAGACTCCGTCCTTCAAAATACTGCCCACTGGGCTTTTTCCCCACATCTTTGACACACAGCTCAGATCCACAGGTGAGTCAGACTCTCCTGGCCCAGTTTGCCATGGCTGCTCTCCTCAGTCCCCTCCAGTTACACTGGCTACTGCAACAACTGTTCTCTGGGGTTGAACATGACAGGTCAAGAGTGACCACTGCAGGGCTGCTCCAGAGATGACTTTCCAAAGACTAGCTTTTCTTTTATGACCCCCTTCTCCTTTTTAATTCCTCACTTGCTGTGAAGAGCAAAAGCAAGATCTCCATGAAGCTCTAAGCCAGATGCTTTCTCACCATACCACTCTGCTGCTTGTTCATGTGCAGAACCAGCAGCAAACCAGATGGATGATGCCTGGTGAGGGCAAACCTTGCTAGACTGCAAAAAGGAGCTTGAAACCCTTTCCTGGGCCATATGAAATTGCATTGGGCACACAGCACAGCCCATCCCCAGTATCACTCCACTTGGTCAGCAGCCAGCAACACTCAGCCATAGCAGATTCTTGGAGGGGACAATCTGCCCAGCTGCTTGAAAGAG
This sequence comes from Agapornis roseicollis, assembly GCA_002631895.1. NCBI lineage: Eukaryota > Metazoa > Chordata > Aves > Psittaciformes > Psittacidae > Agapornis > Agapornis roseicollis. Next base: position 19,755 of record NDXB01019060.1, read on the forward strand.
CCACCTATTGCAAACCCTCCATTCCTTCCTCCTCATACCCTCCAAATCAAAAATGCTGGACACAATAAACCTTGAAGCACCTGCTTTTCAAACCCTGCTGCATGGCCACCCCTCTCCTACAGCTTCTTGGTTCTCAGGACAATGAAGCAGTCCTGAAAGCCAACAGCACAGATCCCGCAGTGGGGTCACTCCCAGCATCTCCCCCCATTATTTTGTTACTTTCTGCTCCTTGATCCAGCATCACACAGTTCTGAGGCACATCGCCAAATGCCTTAATTCTGTCTGTAATCTGGGCTAAAGCCCTCGTCAGGGGATAAAGACCACACAAAAGGAGAAATAGAGTCCCGGGAGATGTTAAAACAAGTAAACACCTTTGTGTCAGGAGAGAGAAATCGCTGATAAAGCAGATTAGCGCCTCGAGCTCTGGTGTCCCCAGATCAGAAGGCGAGCCCTGGCCGATCTTTGCAGCCAGCACGCTTCTATGATCACAGAGCTGGCGGCATGCTGGGGCCAGCCTGTTTCCCCACAGTCACTCTCCAAAGAGCAGATTATGTAGAATAACAATTTCTTTGTGGCTGTGTAATTCCCTCCGTGACCGTGGCTGTGGGCAGCTACATTGGCCCTTGATGCCAGGGCCCTAGCAACCATTTAGAGAGGCCAACCAGCCCTAGCGATGGGCCCCCCGTGCAAACCTCTCGGACAAGCTTTAACATCAAGTGCATGAATTAATCCCCCCAACACGAATCCAGGGGTGCTGGCTTATTGGACTTTGTGTTTCTTCAGGCAAAGGATCGAGGGGATTCCAGGCTTCAGCCCTTTGCAACCTTCTCACAATACATTAACCCTTGGAAGGTTACTTACAAACCAACCCAGCAGCAACTCTGCACCTGTGTGCAGGTCGAGAGGTTGAAGCATTTGCATTCTGAGCACTGGAAGCAAGAACTGTGGGGTTTGGCTGGGGCAGATGGGTCCTCAGCTCCACCATAAGAGAGGCATGGATGGGCATCTCTGAGCTCTGGCACTTCCCTGCCCCTCCAAGCACAGAGATCTCCTCCACCTGCTATTCTGCAACGCCAGCAGAACAGATGGACATGCACACAACCCTTCTCAAGGCTTCCACAGAGCTTTCTTCACTTAATAGGTTATATGTGTGACCCAGAGTTGTAAGACATACAACAGCTGTATGAGGAGTCAGCTGCTCTCCGAAACAAGCACTACCTGTGAGACGCTTAAGAGGCCAGACTGTCCAACAAGCCATTGCTCAATGTCCTCTATCCGTCGCTCAGGCAGGAGCAGGGAGTTACAGGTGATAAGCAGTCTCAGTGAGCTTAGACCCCTCTCTCCCCACTTCTGCATGCTACCTGCATTTGTTTTTTCCTGCAGGGTAGCTGCACATGCAGGACGGTCGGCTGCACATGTGCCATGAATCCCAGCAGCACATCTGGTATCTTCTGCTCACTAGCTGAAGCCTGTTGATGTTACTTCCCCTCCACCATTTTCCCTGCTAGTACACCTTTAATATGTAAAGGACTAAGTGAGCTCAGGGAGAGAGGAGCATTATGCTGGGGAAAGGTAGCAAGATGCAGAAGCACATCCAGGGATCTTTTACTCACTGGGACCTCTTCCTTTTCTCAGATGATTGATGCAAATCACAGCAGATCTCCTCACAACCTCTCACCTCTAAAAAAGCAGCCATCACACCCAGAGTGAGCCTGGCCATACTAAAACTTGTCTTCCATCTCCCATACCAGACCAGACTTTGTAATGCTGCAAGATGGCAGCAATTTTTAATGGCAGCCTGGTGATGTCTCCAAGCAAAAAATTTCAGCCATAAAGGGACAGGAGAAACCAAACTCCAGATTCCCACTTCCAGGGCTTCCTGTGCAACCAGGTGCCTCACTCTCAGTGTTTCTCCATGCACCCCACTGCAGTGGTACCCAAGTATCCCAGAGTAACTCCTGTTTTCCTTCCTCCACTTCCCTTTCCAGCCTAAGCAACAAAAAAAAACAAGAAAAAAAAAAAGTGTGTGTGTGTGTTTGTGTGTGAAGGATTAGTTTTTCTTTATAGGCAGGAAAGCAACACAGATACTTGCAAGTTACTGCAGCAAAGCAAACCTTGCTTAGCTGGTTTGTTCATCAGTTCAGTTCTCCTGCTCCAAGAATAGGTCAGCCAAAGCAGCTTTCAACTGGGAGGTCCAGCCCCTGCACACAGTAGCGGTGCTTCAGCAGTTTACAGAAACAACGCATTAGTTGCTACAGTGAAGCACTTACAATCTGACACCAGGGGAAAATCATACTGTGCTGTACACTGGGGAAACATACCAAAAGATCTGAGTGTTCTGGCACAGGCACACTTAAATTGATGAAGATGCGAAACACGATTTATATTTCCCCCATGTTTCAGCAGATTAAGGTGTCTCTGGACCAGCTACCACAATGCCAGGCTAGATCTGTGTCCCTGCAACATACACGGCCAAACTGAGCCCATGCTGGGAAGGGAACTCTGCTACCACAACTCTCACAGCCTTGGGATCTCAAGTTAATACTCACAAATTGTCCAGTCTTCATTATCCCTGCTACTCTCTGCCATCAAACCCCAGTCCCCAACAGGTTCCACGTCCTAGGGAGCAAAACCCACAGCTAATCCTTAATAATCCATAAAGGATCAAGATAAGCCATCAAGGAGCAACAGAAAAGCAGTAGATAAACAAGCACATCACCCATGGTTTTCCAACTTACATGGGCATAAAATATCTACTCAATGAGGGATAGAAAGAGATGTGATAGTTAACTTGAGCCTTATTCTCACCAGGATCACAGACATGACAGGTTTCCTGGAAAGACCAGTCTAGAGCCAGAGCTCTTGGCTTCAGTACCTTAACCACAAAGTACATGGGCCAACATGCTGCCTACAGACACACAGGTCCTGCTGAGCCCCCGTGCTCAGCAGGAACTCACAGATATTCCCAGTATCTTCCACTTTCTCTCAAGCATCTAGACAGACTGAAATCATACTGGCAGTATATCCAGTACCAGCCCACAGGGAACAGAGCTGGAGCAAATGCAGCAGCCTGTTTTGTCCCTAGCATAGGAAAGCTGCATTAGCACCAGGCTCTGGACTTGTTGCCGATAGAACAAGATGTTTAAACAAAGTCCCCATGCCTGGGAAATGTATCTAACCAATGAGTCCAAAAATGAAAGGCATTTTGTTCAAGCACTATAGAGAATCCTTTGATTCATCTCCACTAATTCCCATGTTCTTCAGAAAGCAAGACCTTAAAAAATTACTTTCCAATTACTTTAAAAAATGACTTTCCTATTTGTTCAGGATTTCCACATTTCACACTTTTACTTGCTATTATGATACCTCCAGAAAATAGGAGTCTTCTAAGGCTCTATTTCTCCTCACGCCAGCAATATGCAGACAAAATAAAACTGCTCATGGCAGAACCCAGATGGTTAGTTTCCAGATAACCCATGGGATGCTGCTGTCACCACGTTAAAGCCATCTACAGCCTCCCAAGCCACTGCAATCATTTGTGTTACCGTAAAAGCTCAGATTTCCCCAAGACCTTATTGATAGCTGGAGTCCAAAAGAAGTCTGCATCTCCCTCCCTGTACCCTGCCCATTTGCTGCAGGTCTTGGCCTGCTGTCTCCAAGACACATGAACTACACTCCAAAAGCTGGGATGAAACAATAAACACATTTCTCCCCGCCCTCAATTTCTGGTGATCCAATTCACTAAAACTGATATACAAATATGCGAATTCTAGAAAACTGCTGAATCCAGAACACCTGCTGAAAACAGATGTGTGAAATTAAGGACATACTCATTTGTTCTGGAAGCTTCATCTGTAAACTGTGATCATCCACTGAAGAGAAGTCATTGCACATGAGCAGGTGACTATTCAGAAACCAAGTAGAGCTCTAAACCAGTATTTTAGCCCCAGTAACTATTTGCAACAAGCCAGGTGAGGAGCATATACTTCAAAAATGTGGAAAGAGCACCATTCAGTTCAGAACACTGGGATATCTGCACTGAGTATCAAGCAGAGGAAGGAAATGAAATCCGTCTAAAAATCATTATCCAGAGTGCAACACTTGCACAACTTCAGTCATTCAAGCTGGAGAGTTCACCAAAACCAAAGGGAGGAGCTGAGCTCTTGACTCTTCCAAGTCGTTGCAACAGCAGCTGGGGCACCCAGGGAATGTAGCATCTTATGCTAAGGAGGGAAAGGCTTGGTCAAATAATGTCTATAATGTGAACAGGGCAAAGCACAGATCCTTGGCAAACACATTCTTCATAGAGTTATCCTATGCCAAGGTTACTCCTGCACTTAGCCAAAGCTAGTAATTCCTGAAGGGAGATGTGACATTGGCTTGGGAAATTTTGAAGGAGCACCTTGATGTGAAATGGCTCAGAGATGCTTTTGTAAGTGATTTTCAGAAGAAATGCCTCTCTCTGCTTCCTCAGCACAACTGAAGGGACTCGAGGCAGTAGGGGGGAATGACACCAACGATGGTTTGAGATTGTGTCAGGGGGAGACAGAAGAGGGAGTTTTGCCTTCTTTTCTTCTGCTTTCTCTGAATTGGCCCACACACGCTTTAAATGGTCCAATAAAAAGATACAATTTCTTTACCTTTCCAGCTCTGGGACCCTGTGAGTTTTTGTTGTTCGGGTTCCCGTAAGGTTAAGTTCAGAGGATAAACTGACACGCTGGGCTATGGGAAAAAGCCAGTTTCTTCAAATAAAGCCACAACGGTGCAAAAGAGACCCTGCTGGGGCTTTTATTTGGGAAAACAAACAGAAATGGCACCAAGCCCTTCTGCTTTACGAACCAATTTAACTATAAAACCAATGTTCTCCCTCTCGGGGGTGAGGAGGGGAGAGAGACAGGACACGACAATAGTCCAAAACCTTGGGGGGGAAAAAGAAAGAAAAAAATAAAGAAGATAGGACAAAAAAAGGTTGTCTGTCCTCTTTTCTTTCTTGTCCATGGCTCCTTTTCTTAGCACACGTGTGTTCTTGTAAAAACGATTAGATTGCAATTTGTATAACATGGTGACCCCCAAATTCAGACATTTAACCCCTTTTCTCTGCAAAGAATGTCAAGAATGTCTTCTCTGTCTTTCTTTCCGACGGGAGGAGTAGGGGGGAATTCTCTCAAACTGTGATTTCTTGGAGGAAGAGAGAAAGAAGGAGGCGAGGAAAAGAAGCAGGGAATTCTCAAAGCCTCTCGCCTTTCGCCCCACTTGTGTGGGAACAGGCGGCTGTATTGCTCCCTTTCTGGACAGAACTCTGCAGGTCTCCTTTAGTGGGGAGACAAAAAAATGGAGTGTCCAAATCAAAACAAAGCCATCTGTTTAAATGAGCCACTGCTAGCCAGTGGCAGAGGGGGTTCCTCATTCACTCCTTCCCATTCTTTCCTCATGCCACTGTTGATTCTCTCTCAACCCAGGGAAAAATAAAGATTGCTTTTGCTTTGGCTCAGAGGGATGAAACTGATTGATGTGCTTGGAGAGTCCAGCCCCCACCCCACACTCTCCAATTGTTCAAGGCCTTGTAAAGTTGTCATAAATACGCCTGAACAGGAGTGTAAAGGCCACAGCATGCCCTGGACATGCACACATAGAAAGCACAGTAGCTGGCCTCATGCTCATCTCTCGTGAAGACAGGGCCAGACTGCCATAAGGAGGAAAAGGCTTGGGATAAACACCTGTATGATCTTCCTTTTCATGATGGTTTTACATTTAGGTTAAGATGCACCAGAGCACTCTTAACAGAAGGAAAGCAGAAGATACCCAGCTTATGTGAGAAGGTTCAGAAAGATGATGTCAAAAAAAGTTCCAGAAATTACTAAAGAACCACAAGGCCCCCAGATAGTTTTGTGAACACATGCATACCATGGGAAATACATTGCACGTAAGACTGGAGCTATCCATTTATAGTTAAGAGACAGAGCTCTGAAAGCAACAAAGCCTGTTAAAAGGAACAGTCATCCGAGACAACACCACTTAAGAGGCTGCTTGCAGCAGCAAGCTTTCTGCAGCATTGGCTCAAATAGTTTGCCATAGGTCTGACACTCTGCCCTCAACAATGCCCAAGATCTCAGAGCATGGGAATCAAACCCTACAGTTCAGAGTTGTAGAACTGGAGTGGGAATTTTGTCCCAGCCTTTTCAAGTGACTACTTCATGCCTGAAGGCAGGAGACCTATTTGTATCTAGTCTTGCTGCTCAAATCACAAGTGGGATTGTTAGCTCCATGAAGAAGGACCTGCTTTTCCCTTTGCCTAAATCTATATCCAAAGTCTCCATCCTATCTACCTTACTGCAGAGGAATGGTTCCTAAGGACCAAATTAGAAATACAAAGACAGCCATTGTGCAAAACTAATTTAATATGAACAGACCAAGAAAGAGTTTGCTTGAAGACAAGAATTTCTCCCCTATGACCAACCCCAACCCTTTTTTCCTTTGAATTTCAGTAAGAAGGCATGACATTTGTGTTCCTGATTAACCCAAGGACATATAAATGGGAATAGCCAGAACTGATGCTTTAAAGAGAGTAACCAAAGCCATCTGTGGACAGGATAGGGAAACCGCAGGGCAAAATAAAAAAGCAAGAGAACCTCAGAAAAAGAGAACAAGCAGCCACCTGAGGAAAGGCAACTACCTATGCATCATCCCATTGCAGTGACCAGGAAGGCACCCATCTCTATTCATTTACCTGATGTAAGCACAGCCCAGGAAGCTGTTTAGCTTACTGTTAGACAAGTTTTGGATTGGTTATTGTGATTTAAAACTGTGCTCAGCTAAGGCAAAGATGCTGAGAAAGAAACCCAACCCTGAAAAGAGTAGGGAGCCTCTTTCCCACAAAGCCTGGAGAGAGCTTCCTTGGCAAGAAAAGGTATTAGGCATAATTAATCTATAGAAAAGGAGGGCAGGAGAGGGGATTCAGCATGTACAACATGATATTATGATTCTTCTGCCCCCCAAATCCTGTGAGACTGTTATCAGTGCCAGGATAATATTTGCTATTGTTTGTCTCTCCTGTTACCAATGATAAGCACCCACTCCTCTGCCTGGATAAATCCAGTTTAAATACCTGGATGAAGCAGACTCCCCACAACTCTAAGTGTAACTTACATTTTCTTTCAATTTAGCAACTCCAGTTCAGGAATCCATTTTCTCCCTTCATCCAACAAACTCCTTTTGTCATTAAATTAGAGGGTCTCAAACTTACTTAAACCTTAGAGTTCAAAGCTGTGGAGAGAATGATCTTCTACAGAGCTTGTTTTAGAACACAATGTTAAGAAGTCTGCTTGTGCATCTTGGGCCAAGCTTCTACATTAAAAGCTTTAGTTGAAAACATTCAGCAAGCTTTATAGCAAAGAAGTAGACCTGCAGATTCTCATTATATTTATCCACTTCCCCATATAAAAATATCTGAGCATGAGAAGTTGCAAAGCCAAGGACTGGATTTAAACAAGAAAGCATCAGTAGTGACCAGCTAATCAGAGTGTTCAGTACTATATACTGCAGCTGTCAAATTGCACTTGCTGTTTAAGAACATCACAGAGAACTCAAGTTTTATAGCTCTCCCTCCCTGTTGACAACTGCTCATGTTCACTCACTCAATGGTTCTAAGAGCCACCAAAGTGGATGCAGATCAACATACACTGAAATCTGAAAGACAGCAACTAATTCTTGCCCACCCCGCTGCACAGACAGATGGAACCTAAAAAGGGTCCCATGGAAGCACATACCAGAGATCAAGCAGCAGCAAGTTAGCAAGCTTCAGCTGCTTGTGATGGCAATGCTCATGCCGGCTCTTGGAAAGAAAGAGCACAATGTGATCGCACTAAAGGTAAACATGGATTACTAACCTGCTCCACAGCTGCCTGACTACCCTGGAAGCCTCATCCCCACCTCTCTGCTGAGGGCACCAGTCACACACCTGAATCTCCTTTCTCCTCCACTCCCAAGCCACTCTCATGAATCCTCTACCTCCCACCTCCCCAAAACTTGCAGACATCAAAGGCACCTGCCTTGAACACCTGAAGAGCAGAGGGGGCTGACGGTCAAGAAGTGCAACTATCTTCCCCTTCCATCCACTCTATTTTTTTTCTCCCTCATCCCTTTGAAAAAGGTGGCAGAGATAAATGGAGAACAAAGAAACAAGAAAAAGCAACAGCTTTGGCCCACACCCTGCCTATTACTTAAGGGGGAAGGAACTCTTCCGAAAGAGGAAGAAAAAAAATGTGCTCAGACACAATGGCTCAAAAGGCCAGGCAGCAAACCGGGCCACTTTGTACTGCTAACAAGGGAAACCTAATTACAGGAAGAGGGCAAAGAGGGACAGATAAAAGGGATACAAAATTTCAACATCTGTTGCCATAAAGGGATAAGAAGTGGGGAAACGCAAAGTGTCAGTTTGGTGTCAGTGACGGCGTAAAGCCACTTTCAAAGGACTCAGGAGAGGGAGAAAAACCGAACAAGAAATTAGAGGGTTCTTAAAAAAACCCTCAACAAAATACAAAAAAACCACTCTGCCAAAAATGCTTTCAAAAGGGGAGAGGAGATGGACAAAGACTGGGTACTTAAAAGGTGGAGGATCTGGGTGGCTTGCAGGGCACAGCTAACTTTGGCTCAGTTTTCACAACAGCTCTTGTGCCCTGCATCAGTCATGTTGTGTCACAGGAAAGGACAATATAGGACTTGTGCAGTCAAAGTGTTTACAGCATTAAGGACTACCATGCTAGACAGATCACTGGTCCATTTCAAGTATCAGGCTTGGCAGAGTTGCTGCAAAAAGACCTCTGGAGTATCCTACCTTATGGAGAAGCATCCTTAAGGCAGGAGCATGCATCACCTAAAGACATGCAAACCACCATGACAGGCTAGGAAGCATCAATTCTCTACAAGCAAATGACAAATGCTGACATTGGAGCTGTTCCCAGTGGTGCATCACCCTCATCTCCCAGAGAGATGAACTCCCAAAGGAGACAGGAGGCGGGAAAAAAAAGAAAGAACATGATTTGAAGAAAGTATCCTTTTCTCTTGCTTGCCATTAACTGGTTGTTCTGCCGAGCAGCACACTAGCACTGGCAGATACGACAGGATGGTCTGAGAGAGAAAGGGAGCAGAGGTACCTGACCTGCATGAGAGGCATCTGCTGTCACATTCTTCATTGGCACTGAAGGGCAAGGGGACTGCCAGGTGTCAGCAAGGCCTGATACTAGATGCAAGGACAAAGGTTAGTATCTAGTACTTCATACTGCTAATTGTTCTCCTTTTCTGTGCAGATCCCTAATCGCCAGAGCTATTTGTAGCTCCCCTCCGTAAACACACCTTGATCCTGAATGGCAATAAGTGCACAGCAACTTCCCCACATCTAAAAGCAATCAGATGGCATAATGTAGCATGTGCGGGATGAGGTATGTCCTGCAGAGGTGCAGCTAGCCAGCTTCAAAAGCATAAGAAAAAAACCCCCTTCCTTTATTACAGGAGAAAGGGCCAGGTGTAGCAGCAGCTGGAATTTCAGCCATCAGAGACAGTGCCTTGGCATTACGCGGTCATTCCCCTCCTTTAGACTTCTCTTGACAATTGCTTGTTGCTGCCTGTTGTGGCTTTGATCCAACACCATCATCTCAGCAGAGTCAGAAATGAAAGACAGTTGTGGGGGTGGGATGCCACAAGAGGCGTTTCCTTTCCCCAATAAAAACTTCCTCACTGCCAAACCCAACCAAGCCCTTTTCAAAGCCCAGGACATATTTCCAGGTGAAGACTTTATCCCCTTACTCTTGGAGGGATGAGAATGGCTGCCCCAGGGTCAGGGAACTGCAAAGGTCATAAATATGAAACATACCATGACCAACAGCTACAAGCACCAGCCAAGGACTTATCTGGCCTGGAACTAAGATGATCAGTACACAAAAGGTTGTTTAAGCTTTAAATCCTTTTGTAGCATGTTCCAGCTCTCAGCTGTTGGGGAAAAAGACCACCTACACCAAGGGATGGGAATGCCACAGAAACTGCTGCAACGTCACACAAATACCCATGGGTAAAACAACCAGCTAACTGCACTAACTGTTGTTCTTGGACAGCATTAAACATCTAAGCGGTGCTAAGGATCCTGTAGTTTTAAAGAACATGTCTTAAGCATTACTCTACCCTGCCTTATTTTTTTTGACAGAGCAGTTACCTGGATTCTGCTCTTGAAGATGATGTCCTTGCCATGCTCAGGATCTGCAGGTTAGACTCTGGCCCTTAGTGGCCACAGGAAGGGGCAAGCAACAAATGCAGGAGGCCTGGCTCTGTCTTCCAGATGTTATTAGGACACACTGGGCATAGGAGAAACTTTTCAGTCCTGGTAGCTTTAAGATGTTGAGTTTCCATGCCAGGAGTCTGACCAGGGAGACAACATGCACAAACTTCAAAGGAAGAAACAGCATTTCCCTATGAGATCTCTTCTGGAAACTACTGGAGCCTTTGAAAATCAATCCAAAGCTCTTTTGGGAAGAACAGTTTATGGAGAATTCAAGACCTGGAAAGACAAGTCTGTACTCCGTCACTATAAATGACCACAGCAAGCTTCACATGCTAGTTTCCCAGCCATGCTTCCTACTCAGCCTCCTGCCCTGCATGTGCTCATGAGACTTCCAGCTCAGACACAGGCCCCAGAGAGGAAAAGACCCAGTGGCATGGTGCATTCCAGCTGTGACAGGTGAAGAGGGAAGAATAAGTTTGACACTTCAGCCATTGCAACAGAGGCCCAGTGGCCTAGGTTGCCTTGGCTTTTTTATTTGCCTGTCAGTCAGGCTTTGACGTTATTGAAAGATCAAACTCCGTTGTGCCTGTTCATTACCTTAATCCTATTTTCCACACAGCTTTATTATCTCTTCAGGCTTCCTTGGGAAACGCTGTCAAAGAGGCTGAGGCAGGGGGGAGCGGGTTGCCTATCTCCTCACCCCTGTCAGATACCTCTATTGAAGAACAGCCGGAACACTTGATAGGCAGGGGTATCACAGCACAACCCACATCCTTCTGGGTTACTCCAAAGGTACCATCAGACTAAGTCACCAAGAAACATGCACCATAGCCGAATGCGCTGGTGCTGTTTTTCCTACTCTCGTTTGTCCTTTGTGGGATGCATCCTTTGCAAAGTCTATTTTTGTTACACTTCAGAGAAAACCAAGCTGGTTTCTATTGGATGCAGTTGACTCAGACAATCTGATCTAAACTATAGATTAGAAGGCAACTGGCCTCAGATGAGTCCTGCACACACACTGATCCTTCTCTACCTCCGTTCCCCAAACACAGCTCTGCTGACATCTCTCAGGCCCCTTCTGCCACTGCTCCCCTTCTCTCCCCTTCCCAAGCCCACCAGCTCACCTCAATCCTGACGACCCTCCATTGATAATCTGTGCCGCGCCTCTCCTACTCAGAGCATACCAATTCTGGAAAGCTGAGCCGCCGTTCATTAATCCTGCCAAATATTTGCTATCTTTCCATCACTACACAAAGACCCCCAGGCTGAGAGTTTCAAATTTGTCAGCAGTTGAGTCTCATGTCAGGATTTGAGCCCAACATTTCCCCAGTTGCTAAGGTCACCACCTTCACCAAACAGGAACTACTCAAAGGCCCCAAATCAGAGGCCACAGCGATTAACCTCCTCAATGCTTATTAAGACAGGGATAAGACAACATTAAGACAGGGATAAGACAACATTAAGACAGGGAGAAGACAACATTAAGACAGGGAGAAGACAACATTAAGACAGGGAGAAGACAACATTAAGACAGGGAGAAGACAACACTTCCATAAATAACCTGTTGCCACCCCTTACCTCCCAGAGCTACTACCTCTGGCTTCTGAGCACCACAGACAAGTGAGGGAATGTGAAGATGAAAACAACCTTCCTCACCCCTCTGGCTCAGGCTAAAGCATGAACTGATACATCAATGAAAAGGAAAGTGTCATGTGCATATTCTGATTGTACATGGGTAATGGGAAGAAACCAGGGTAGCTGTGGAGAACTGGAAATGCTAGGAGGAAAAGTCAAGCTGCTCCCTACTGAACCAGAACAACACACTTCCCCCCTCCCTCCCTGTCATCTTTCCACACCAGCTTGTTCTGTCCCCCACTCCATCCTACATCTCATATTTAAACACAGAATCATAGAATAGTTAGAGCTGGAAAGGACCGTAAGATCATCTAGTTCCAACCCCCCCTGACATGGGCAGGGACACCCCTTGCCTTCATGGACAAAAGGAATGATTTTACACCATCTCCAATATCGCATTTCTCAATGTTACTTACTTTCCCCATCAAGTCCCTCCCCATAACCTGGAAGCTCACTTACCTCTCAAGGTCCCAGATTCTCAGAGGTGAGGTGTGTCCACAGCAGGCTGTCCCCGTCACAAATGAGCTGTTTAAAGAACACAAGCAAACAAAAAAAACTTTACTAATCCTTGTGTTCTGAAGAAATAGTGCATAAGCAAGACAGAAAACGGGCTACATGACAGACTGAATTTTGGTCCAAGACTATGTCAGTATGTTCCACCACATTTCACGAGAAGCAGGCAGCAGCAAAGGGAGAAGTGCTCCAGAGCTCTCAGTAGTTGAGCTTCTCAAAGGCAGTAAGTCACAACTGCAGAGAATTGGCAGGGCATAAAAATGTATTTGCATATGCAAGGGGAAAACCTAAAATAGGAACAGCTGTAAATTGCAATGACATTTTCTAAACAGTTAGCACAGTACTCAGCATGTTTCATGTGAGTGAATACATGTTAGGGCTGTAAGCTCCAGAAAGACCTTGTGGAAAATTCCATGTTACTTCCTACTCATGTCTGGGCTTCTGTTTGTTGGCAACTTCTGAGCACAATCACGAACTGGCTGCAGCACCACAGGCATAACGAATCACAGGAAAGAGGTCTCCAGTCCAGGTTGCTCAAAGCAGGGCCAATTTCAAAGCTGGATCAGGTTGCCCTCCCCAGCACTCAAGCACTATTAGAGGCTGGACAGTCCTCTTGCAGCAACATTTGGCTCAGCAACATTTGGCTCAGCTCACACTCTCCAACAGGGTCCATTCCAAAGTCCTCTGATGATGCTATGTCCCTGCTGCACATGCCGACTCCAGAGGTTGTCTGACAGCCAATGGCCTAAAGCTAGTTGATAAGACAGGAACAAATCTTCAAAATCAAGCAGCAGGAATATGGGTGCTGTGGCTCTCCACACCACACTGCTGGTTTTATGCCAACTTCCTATCCTCAGTCCAAATAAGAGAAAGCAGCTCACACAAAGGTTTCTAAGTAAGCTATAAATGACCTCTCACAAAGCCACATTTATTGCAGCTACCAAGAATAAAATGTCAAAACTATGTTTAAGTCATTGCAACAAGGATAGCACAAATGCAGGAAACGGAACCTGCTTTAAATAAAAGCCAGTTCTATGCCTAAACATCTTTTGCAGCATGACATGGATCTAGCAGCTAAAAGAGGAAAGCAAATTAAGGAAACAATGTCACATCTCTAAGAATAGCATTTTTAAACATTTCTTTGATCCTCTCAAACATCCTTTCTTTGGAAATCAGGTGTCTCCAAGCTTGTATTGGACCAGGAATGGATTCTTGCAGCATTCTTGACTTCCGTAAGAAGCACTACTGCTGGTGTTACAAGGCACCCAGCAGCAAAGTAGTGAATATGCACTCATTCAAAACCAGAAAAGAGCCATGTAGAAGCAGGGCCAGAAATCAGGACTTCTAGCACTGTGGTTTAGGTGAGCAATTGATTTCTCCAAATCATAAAGCCAAAGCAGCACTGCCAATGCACTCTGCAAGAAAGGTAAACAGATACATCAAGCTACCTCAAAGAGCTAATGGAAACCAAGGAAGACCTACAGCTATGAAAGCTCTCTGTTTTGTTGGCTTTATCCCTTCTATCTAAACTCACATAACTGGAGTTGTTCACAAGTCCTGTGACCCTTAACTGCCCTTTAGGCCTAGACAAGGCCTGCAGCACCAGAGCTATTTCAAAGTCTCTTCAACAAGGCTGTCTTACATGCAAAATCCCAGGTTCATTAGCAGTGCACATGCAATTGGCCCAGTGTGCCTATAGCACAGGGCTCTCTGCTGCAGGGTGCACACACTCTTCTCCATGGAAGTCTGACAGTCTAAGAAAAAGCCAAAGACAACAGCCATGAGGACGAACTAAGAAAGCCTGCAGCATTTCACATTTGGAAACAGGGTTTCTACACCAATACCTGCTCCACTATACTGCAGGACAAGAGGGAAGATATCCCTTTGGCCAATGTGTCCCATCTCCGAGGAAAACAAGCAAAAGACAGCCACTCTGACAGCTCACCAGTCAAACCCCATGTCTGGAAAACAGCACTTTGGTCAGGGAGTCCCTCAGCTACAAAGCTAGGTGTTGGGTTCTGGCCCTCCCTCCCCAAACATAATCCATTAATAAGTACTAAAGCCAATTACCGTGGCTAGAAACATAATAGCAGTCAGGGAGTCAGTCGAGCAGGCAATTGGGTGCTTAAGATTTTTCTTTTGGGGGACAAACTGACTCTGTCCCAGCAGAGAACGCCCTCACGTGGGAGACAGGCCCCTTTGTGCAGAAGGTATGCACAAGGCTTTGATGGTTGCCACAGGTCTAAATTAGCATGGAGGCACACCAACAGGGAGAAAAAGGTGGGAGGAACAGCAAGGTCTAATCCCTGCTCATGCTGTCAATTCTGGACTTCAGCTTTGCCTCCTCAGTTCTTACCCCCCACTCCTCCAAAGAAAGAAGAAAAATAGCATTAGACGAAGAGATTTGTCTCCAGGATCACATACAGGCCTCAGGGCCACAAACAAGTTTCTTCTATGTAAAGCTGACTCCATTCAGTCAACAGGAATTTTGTCTCATACTTCAGCAGGATCAGGTTTGCAGGCCTTCTCTTTACACAGGCTGAAGCCCATTATCAAGCAAAGATAAGACTTCACCCAGAAGAGCAGGGCACCTTCACTGCCTGGATTAGAAAACAGCATTCACAAGACATGCACAAGAAGTGGTTCCAATGAGAAATTCCCAAAGCCTTGGAGCAAACTGACCTGGAAGTCTGGATCCCCAGGGCCCCTCACCTTGAGCCTGGTCTGCAGGAATACACCTTCCACCTCCAGGCCTCTCATAACTGGAAACCTCTCAGAGGTGACAGTTTCATTCCAAGCAAAAGTTCAATACATGTCAGCATTGGTTATGTCTAAAACAACATTCAAATTGGAACCAAGCATGTAAAGTTTGGCTCCAAATCTTCTGCAACATCGTTCAGCAGAACTGAAGCCTCCTTCTATCAGACTTGCTTCTTCCAGTTTACCTTCAGCAAGCTTTTTGTCTTAGAAAGCACAGAGCACATACCAAAACCCTGTGACCTAGAGAAGTGCAACCTCTCCACAACTGTTTCTGCCAGCTGCCCATTAGAAGCAACTCAAGCTGAGTTACTGGTTTACTGAATGTCATTTATCTTGCCTACAATGCTCTCAGGAGTCAGAGCCACTGAGGAGAGATGAGACTGGGAAAAAGAGAGCAGAAGATACCCTATATATATTACTGCAGGGATGACCCATCTCTCTGATGTATATATGATATTACTGATGTACACAGACACTACCCAGATATATCTACATGCTACATAAAAAATGCTATGTCCAAGCTTCAGATGGCCTTGGAAGTGCAAAGCCCTTTCCTCACTAAGCTTTCCTCTGCCCTGTGAAAGCTGTTGGGTATCATGACTACAAACTCCGTCCAAATGACTCCTCTAACAGGAAAATGAGCACCACTGCAGAGCTTCTGTAATGGCATGTTGTCTTCATTGGGATCTTCTAGGAGGTAAAACAAAACAAGCTGACATATTGTTTCTACCTCTGGTGTATCAGGAAGATGAGGATTCATCTTCGAGACACATTCATTCATTCATTGAGACACACATACTTCATATACAACACGTTTTTGTTGTCCAAAGCAAGGCATTTTCCAACTGATCTGATACTTTGATGTTCTCTTTCCCATTTGAAACTCCCTACTGAGAAGGGGTGGGGGGAATAAACCCTACCAAAATCAAAAAAAGACCCCTACTTCTCCTGAAGCCAGACCTTCTCTCTGCTGTACAGGAGACATTTTGTTAAGAGATCATCCCCCCACAACAGAAGCTGGGCCAGGGGATGAGAGAGAACACACATCCTGGCAGGGCTTTTGGAAGAAACACAAGAACTCTGTCCATCTGACTGACTTGTGGTTGTTGGATCCCATGGCATTTCTGGCAACAGCAATACTGCTCTGGCTACAGTCGAGCTGGAATGATCCCGTGCCTGCTCACATGGTGCCAAGTACACCGTTTCACCCCATCTGTAGCATCCCTCTTTATCCTGTTCTGGACTGAACATTGCCAGATGTGGATGAACCAGAGGGAAAGAGGTAGCTGCCCATCAATTTTTCTGGGAAGAAGCTGTTTGTCATGGGGCTTGGTGACAATCTCAGCTCCAGAGATACAAATCCCATTCTACAAATACACACCTTGCTCACTGCCAGCCTAGCCTTCAGAGCAGGCACTGCCTGAGCTGGGAATCCTGCAATGCAAAGTCATTGAAGTAACCTAGGTGAAACAGGCTCTTTCCAACCTCTTCTCTCTAAACTGCCCCCACGGCCAAGGCTTGCACCCTTCCCCTGTACTGTAAACAGATTGCTTCTCCAGTCCCATTCTGCTCTTTGGGGATTTCAAATCCAGAATCTGCTTGACGTGTGCAAGAGACTGTTCCTTCCTCCTTGTGCACTCCCCCACCCCCTGGAATTGGACATCGTTGTTCCATTTTGGAGACTATTGTATACAGAGACTCATCGGACTGGGAAACAAAGAAGTTATTACTTGACAGAGCCCTGCAGCTGGGAATGTGGAAGGCGGGGGGGAGAGGAAGGGGAGCACTGAGGGAGACAGGGACACAGGGGGCCGGTAGCAGCATTATGAAAGCTATCAACAGAAAGGATGGCTCAAAGATGGGAAATATCTGTTAGAAAGTCTCAAGTGAGATGAGAAAAGAAGAGAAAGCAAGTCCAGGATGGAGAGTGGATGAGAGAAAGCAGTTGGTGCCAATGGTGAAGCGGGTTAAACACATGGGTCTGTGGGTTTGTGTAGCCTTTGATTCAGCACTGACACGCTTTGGCAAGGGAGGCCACCAGAGCTGTCAAATCCTTCACCAACGTGCCCATCAATTGTATTCAGCTCTCCCCGACCTGCACTGGCATTTTAATTACTGTTGGGTAAACTAATTTGTACAAATGAAGGCAACTCTGCCTAATAGAATATGCAAGCTCTCTGACCTCTGACAAGCGATGACACAAGATACAAAGGAGGCAGAGGAAGGCTTTTTATCAGAGCCTTATTACTCTCTATTACTCCAATTAGTTAAGCTCCAGTGCTCCTAATTGGGGGAAAAAATTGCAATTAAATCAATTTTTGATGGGCTGAAAGTGGGTTACCGAACCGCCCTGCCTGTGAAACACTGATATTATAGCAGCAAAGGTCAAAGTCTTTGTCGGCACCTGTGGGGCCCCCACCTTCCCTCTCTACGCCCCTCTGTGCCCCCTCCCAACACACACGCAGCTCGCTAAGGCGAATCATTAGAACATGTCATGTCTTATCGCGGCCGCCACCATCCTGCTAACCTCATCAGTTGACATCATTATGGAAGGTAACTCCTCCAGCATGAATACAGTGCTAAGGTCACACAAACTTGATGGAGCCCCTGCTGAAGAGCAGATGCAACAGTAACAACATTGTGAAGGGGACAGGAGGGGGTCAGAAACTCCGAGCAGGGAGTTTCGGTACCTCCAGCGCGAGGCTTCTCCAACAGACCAGATACACAGAAAGGGAGGGAGGCAGTGTGGAGAAGCAGGTGCTCCTTCCTTCCCCAGGGGCATTTAATTTACAACATCAGCTTAGCATTTTGATCTCCATGAGAAAGTGGGCACCACAAACAAGCAAGAAGTCCCACCTGCCTTTGATTCAGGCAATGCTGGACAAAGTCAGCATTGGTGGTCACACAGAGCTGGTGTTACCCCTTCTGTCCTACTTTGTGCCTCTTGCAGGATAACCAGAGAACTGGCAGGATGACCTTCAGTATCTCAAAAGCAAGTCAGGACAGCTAGGTTATATGCTAACAACTCAGTAACCTCAAACTGAACAAAAATCAGCAGGTAAGGAATTTGCAACAAAAGTCCCAGCCACTGCTAATGGGTCAAAATTACATCATCCCAGAACAGGGAACATGGGGAGTGGAAGGCTATTTAGAAGATAAGATTGGAAAAGCTAAAGAAGCAAATGACATGTGGTATAGCTGCCCAAAACTTAAAAAAATGCAGGTTGCATCCAATTTACTACACATCTGCAGTATCCCTTTGGCTTTTGGCTCCAGACTAAGTCTTTCCATATTCTTCAGTTCTCAAGAGCCTTCCTATCCTTCCAGTCTCATGTACCATGTTCCTCCTGAATCCCTGCCATGCAACAGTTCTGCTCCAGGCCTTCAGTGCAAGGCAAAGACAAGGTCCATCAAACTGACTTAAACATTTTATTTCTATGTTGCTGGCTGCTGTTGTAGGCTCAAGGGTACCCACACTGCACTTTGTTAAAGCCTGGTGTCAGCAAACGTCCAGGACAGGATCAGCTCTGTAAAAACTGATTGATGTTCCTGTGTGTACCCATACAAGAGTAATATTCAAACAGTGTTTTTCACATTGCTGCTGTGATTTTTCAGAACCTCAAATGGAACTGCCTTTGTGGCTGCACTAGTATTTTTACTGGGTTATCAGCCCTACTCCTTTTTTAAAGGGAAAGGCTTGATAACCCGTGTTTAACGATGCAAAATACTTGTTTGCATGGTATGTCCAACACTCTTTATCATCCTTCCTCATTCCCCAACCTCTGGGCTTGCTACGCATGGAGCAGTTGTACACAACAAAGGCCTCTATGATAACTCCTGCATTCATAGATTTCTCCAGACCCAGTTCATTCCCCAGCTGATGCTCAAGTTGTTACTGTTATTACAGGAAAAAAAGAGACTCCTTGAGAGAGAGAAATGTAATGTAGTATGTAACCAAGACACTGGTTTGAATAAAGTATACCAAACATCAAGGGGTACAGAAAGCTCAAAAGCCTGTGCCAAAACAGTTCTGACTGTGTATGCTTTTGAGGCCTTACTGTGAACCGAGTTTTCTTTCGAGGCATCCCCTGGGGTTACATTTTGGAAGACAAATCATAAAGAAACATGACTCTGCTGAGAAACCACTCCTGAATCTCAAAGCTGGACTGTGCAAGAGGTACAGCTCTCTATTCCTACCACAGAAAGTTTTCTGGGGAGAAAGAGACGGGAAAAAAAGAAAAGGAGGAAGCCTAGGGATTTCCATGTCAGCCCAAGACTATGTGGCTAAATACTCCTACAGTAGGGTTATTTCAGCTTATCAGAACAAAACCTCACAGGACATTTTTCATTCTCAGAAGCTATAATATTAGAAAGGCAAAGAAAGCTGCTACTAATGTTGCATTTACATTTTGAGGAGTTTAGGGTTGGGTTGTTGGGTTTTTTCCCCCACCTTCTGCAAAGTGCAGGTGAAGTAACCACAGCTGGAACACGGACTTCTTTATATGCATTCTCCCTTCCAGCATCAATCTAAAACTAGGGCAATCTAAAGCCATCTGCAGGAACTTCATCCTACACTCTACTCTTGGTTCTACACAAGAGAGCAGTCATTCAAACAGACAGGCAAGACTCCTGCTAGGTACCTACCAACAGAATGCAATGTGACTTCAGAAAATCTCCATCTTGAGTAAATACACTGACTTCTTGGAACCAACTGAAAGGAAGAAACAAGTGAGGCTGCTGGCTGAGCAGCAACAAAGCATGGTCCCAAAGATATGAGGCACTGGACACCATCTGGGATAAGGCAGACCATCTGCAGACTATCACACATCTCAGGCAGATCTCTGAAGGTCTGGCACTCAGATCTCACCCACCTGCACACCCACTTCAAGCCTTCACACTCAGCACAGTACCTATGTTCTCCCTACTAGTCTCAACACCATGAACCTTCCCCCTCATACCAATGGGGAAGACATCCTGAGTCTGACCCTCGCCCACTTCCCCAGACCCATCAAGCCCCCTCAAGGGCAGTGCCAGGGGCCCACACACAGCCTTACAAGAAGCTCTGAACTCCAACCCTTGCTTTCTCAAAGCCTGCCCAGGTGTAAAGCTCCAACGATTCCTTTTTCTTTGCCATTTTCCCTCCCTCCTCCCTCTAGCCCCACCAACACTTCCAGGCCACACAGTGAGCCGGGAGACTGGAGTACACGAGGACCACTGTAGCAGTCGTGCTGTTTCAGGCCCCCCCCAACTCAAGACAATTTCTAAGAGCCATTGCTTATTCTCCCCTTCGTGAAATGATTTCTGTTAATTGCCTGGTGGGAATCACTTATAGGTGGGGGAGACTCTCCCCACACACCCACCCTGGCCCCTAATTGGCTTATTGAAGTTTTAACGGGGCTTTCACCTGGAGAAGCTGGTAATTATTCCCTTCATTCCCCTCTTGCTTGTACCTGTAGCTTCACACTTGGGGCCTGCCTGGCTCCACGGGGGGTACTTTGTTCCCTCTAACTACAGGCCCCACACAAATGGGCCCAGCAGCAGGAGAAGGCGCAGCAAAGTGGTAATTTTCAGCCTAGCGTAATTAGCCAAGGTTCTTTCAGCCCAAACTGCTGAATGGGGAGGGGGCTGCTGGGGAGGTGCGCATGTGGGAATGGCAGAACAGGGGCTGCTCTGAACAGGCTGACAAAGACCACTGAGGGGCTTCAATCTGGGGTGACAGGAGGAGGGGGCTGGAGTGGGACAGCCTGCCTGCCAGAGCAGGGGCACAGCCAGTGGTGGGACACACACCGAGGAGGTCAGTTCAAGACAAGCATCTTTCCCCCCATCCATAGAACAGGGCTGTGCAGGATGCCAAAAAAATGGGTAAAGGAGAAAAGAGATCCACTGATGCACAATAGGAGCATGTGAAAAGGTGCAATGCATGACAGATTCTTGAAGGCCTGATGTAGCCTACGCTCCCAGGGTAGGATTTCTAGTCTAGTACCTTTGCACTGAGATGAAGGCAACAGACCCAGGTAGAGGAATCTGGACAGTGCAGGTCCAAGACAGGACAGCAAGAATTGTACCAAGGACAGAGAACTCTTACTGCTGAGAATAAAAGAATCAGGGAAGAATCATTCACCTCCTCCAGCCTCTGCCCCAAAAGCCAGAGAACAAGCAGAACCAGGACAGCAATGAAGGCTCCAGGCTTTTTTCTGCTGAGCCATTTCCCACTAGCAAAACAAAACTTCTTTTCATAGTGAGACCTCACTTCGCCTCCTTTTCTGCTATAAGCCTATGGTTCTGCAAAACCTACCAGGAAGCGTACTGAATATGGGTTGACCAAACCACTTGGGTCCTAGCGTATTGCTCCTGTGTTGCACTAGACTGGCATCAGTTGCCCCACAAACCAGAAACCAGCATCCCGTGGCTCAGTGCTTCTGTAGATTTAGGGCTTGTCAGCATCTTTGTTAGCTTTCTTTCAAATACCACCATCACCTTCAGGATAGAAATCCCTGTCCTAGTTGGTCAAATCCAGAGCTGTAGGCAAGTTAAACCTGCTCACCTGACTTGATGGTCTCAGCTCCAGTGCAATGTGGTCTTTTTTTGTTATGTTAAACTATGTTTTGAAAAAACTCATCTTGTGTCCTTTGTGACTTCAGCATCCTACTGGAAAGCAGAACCAGATGGTAGATGAAACTGGAACTGATTCTAGTTGGAACTAGATGATCTTAAGGTCCTTTCCAAACCTAACTATTCTACAATTCTATGATTCTATGAACTGTCACAATCTAAAAGCTGGATCCTTATTCTGCAATTCAGACTGACTGGCAAGAAGGCAAGTCAAAAGATGACTTTCATCATTACTTTCATCAGAGCACCAGTTACATAGGAGTGCTGAGCAAGCCCTAGGAGATGGCAATCACTGCTTTCTGATAAGAAGGAAAGGAGATCCTCAGAGACTCCATACTTGCCAAGAAAATGGGCAGCATAACTCCAAGGGCACAGACTCACAATTTCTGAGCTGTGCAAAATACACAAACATGGCCCACTGCTGCAAGAGGTTGCAAACTGAAGAGGTTGCCCAATTCCACCCCACAACACTCTGATTTCTCTTCAGATCGTGTACATCTGCCACATTTTACTAAGGACTCCAACAGAAAGGTCAATTTTTTAATTTCAATCCAATTTTTTTGCAGCTTTGCACAGGCTGCTGTAAGTACTTGCCACAGACACGAGTTCAGCTGGATACTGTGTGCCTTCAGAGCATCAATGCTCAAAGCTTTTCCCTTAAAAGCAGCCTTGGACACTTCTGAACAGTATATGCCTGCCACGAAATCAATGCCAGCATCTGAGAAACAGACCCCAAGAATAAATATAATCAGACCCAAGCTGACCAGGCCAGTTTCAAGACTACACAGACAAATATCTGGGCTGCATCAAAAGGAGCATGACCAGCAGGTCGAGGGAGGTGATCCTGCCCCTCTACTCTGCTCTCCTGAGACCTCACCTGGAGCACTGTGTGCAGTTCTGGTGTCCTCAACATAAAAAGGACATGGAGCTGTTGGAACAAGTCCAGAAGAGGCCACGAGGATGATCAGGGGACTGGAACATCTCCCATACGAAGACAGGTTGGGAAAGTTGGGGCTTTTCAGCCTGGGGAAGAGAAGGCTGCATGGAGACCTCAGAGCAGCCTTCCAGTATCTGAAGGGGGCCTATAGGGATGCTGGGGAGGGACTCTTCATTAGGAGCTGTAGTGACAGCACAAGGGGTAACAGGTTCAAACTTAAACAGGGGAACTTTAGATTGGATATAAGGAAGAAATTCTTTCCTGTTAGGGTGGTGAGATGCTGGAATGGGTTGCCCGGGGAGGTTGTGAACGCTCCATCCCTGGCAGTGCTCAAGGCCAGGTTGGATGAAGCCTTGGGTGGCACGGTTTAGTTTGAGGTGTCCCTGCTTATGGCAGGGGGGTTGAAACTAGATGATCTTAAAGTCCTTTCCAACCCTAACTATTCTATGATGCTATGACTCTAAATATAGCGAATGTTCCCAGCACGAGTGGGAACAGATACGTTGCCTATGCTCCTGCCTTATCAGAAACTTTCAGTGACCAGGGCTTTTTCTTTTTACAACCCCACACCCTATAAAGGGACATATAGAACTGATTTAAGTAAATACTCCAGCTGTCTTTGCTGTGGACGAAAGTCTAAATACATGCCCATGTGTAGAAAATGCTCAAAGAACCATGATGCAAAAGAAGAAAACTATTTTAAAATTATCTCCTTTCTGTCTTATAAGCTTCAGGACTGCCAAGTCCAATCCCAATATATCTTCAGACATGACTGGCAGGGGTTTCAGTTAACAAGTATTCTTTTAAAAATGCATATGTATATAATGACAGCTTATCTAAACTTTTCCATTAGAACAGATGACTTTTGAAAATGAACACGTGACTTATTGAAAATGACTTTTCAATAAGCCAGCAATCTGTGCATGCCAGTGAGGTCATGGAGAGGGGGGAAGCCTTTCAGGTTTGCCAGAACAACTAAAACCCAAGAATGTTTTAGTTTAAAAGCAGGGGTGGGAAGGAATCTGTTTTTCTGGTGCCACAAGCCACGAGTTATTTTTGTCTTATTCCTTTTGCCATATGCACACGCATGGACACCAAATTCAAACTTCCCAATTTAGGAGAATTTTGAAAAAAAAGGGATGAAGGTGGTGAGGAATATGAGGACTTCTCAACAAAAAAACCCTCTATCATCTTCCCACTAAGGGCAGCAGTTCTGTCTCGACATCATGCAGGGGCAGGAGCTGTGCTTGTACACACTTCTAGGGAAAAGAAGCCAAATCACTTAAAACCAGTGTTTGATCTTCCTCCTCTATTCTATGATATTCAAACAATTTCCAAATTAAGTCTAAACAAGTTGATTAGAGGGTTTTAGAAACCTAAAGATGAGGAAAGGTGAAAGGGGAGAAGTGTGCATATGTGGCACATACTGCTCATAGAGAACTGTCCAGGACACTGAGCCATGGAGACACAGGTGCTCTGTGGAGGAGGTGAGCGAAGCCTCATCTGTGTTTAACTCAGCCATGAAATGATTCCTAGAGCTTTCCTGCTCTGATCATTCCAGCCCTGACACGGACATGCTTACAACCACTTCAGCTCACTTGTCCGTAAAGCTCTGGGCAGCTTCCACCTCCCCAGCTCTCCACTCTATGCAATATGACTTGCTTCAGGGTTTTCATGCTAAGTGTTTGGAACCTGTCAACTGTTTGCCCCTAAGCAGCCAAGATACAGAATAAAGCCCCTGCTCTCCATCTGCAGGTTCAGGGCATACTTGGTTGACAGTGAGCACCAGAGAGAAAAAAACCTGCCAGTCAGGGTAGAAAGCCCCAGCCCTGAATGCAGATAAAGGCACACAAGATATCAGGAAGCGGTGAGACAACACACATGGAGGCTTAAGAATGTTTAGTCACCCCCCACCCCCCTCCCAGATCCTGCACTACCAAAAAAACTGCTGAAAAAGTTTTGCAGGAGCCAGAGCTCAAACAGAAGTTTACAGCACAAGTTATCCTCTTCAGTACCTGTAATCAGGCTGGCCTGCAAGGCAGACCAAGTAGTATTGAATTTTAGTGATAACTGAAGTTAGCCAGATGAAGACAGAAAAGGGATCAGGCAAAATAGATGCTGCAGAGACTTGGAAAGAATGAGAAGGCAAA
Organism: Agapornis roseicollis; assembly: GCA_002631895.1. Taxonomy (NCBI): domain Eukaryota; kingdom Metazoa; phylum Chordata; class Aves; order Psittaciformes; family Psittacidae; genus Agapornis; species Agapornis roseicollis. The sequence goes on from NDXB01019060.1 coordinate 44,632, forward strand.
GAACAATTTAATATGATGCTTGATGTCAGTATATTGAAAACAAAAAAAAAAAAAAAAAAAAACGGAAAATGGAGTAGGAGGGAAAGGACTGCACTGAAAGGACTGCAAAAAAGCCCCTTCAGGCACATGTCTCTCAAGTCCACAATGGAACAGAGGATTCCCAAAAACATAATCATCCACTGAAGTCAAGAAATAACTAATAAAGGGATATGAAGCACCACATTGCCTCCTGCACCTCAGGAAGTTGCTGGTAGGTGAAGCAGGACAACCTGCTGTCAGTTAGTCCTACACATCAAAGAACAGAAGTCTGGAAGCTTTAGATGCACAAGCAGCTTTTGTGGGTAGGAGTGTGAAACCACAGTTTCCTCCTTTCCTATGGCCTGCCTTATTCCCATGTGCTCTGAGATTTTAGGAAGTCTCATCCAAAACCAGCTACTAAAAGAACCATTTTTGTTTGGCAAGTCAAACACCCGCATGAAGAAATGCCAGAAGCAAGCTCACACATCCTCCACTGAAACGAACACATCACTGAAGTGACAGTATTTGATTTTGCATCAAGTTAGGAGTTTCCCAGTCAAAGCTGTTACTGACCTTTACCATGTAGATAAACAAGATCCAATTACATGACCATCAATTCAGGTTAGGCTGCATCTCTATGGACTCCAGTCAGAAGCTGCACCGGGAGGAAATCAGGATCTTACCACATCTCAGGAATGTCACACACTAAGTCCACTCTAAGAAACAACTGGCCAGCAAGCACTCATTACAGTTGTGGATTGCTACTGTTTTGTACAAGTCCATTGACAGTTGGGGTGGCTTGGGAGAAACACTAAAATACTAAACAGAGCAGAGGGTATCCAGAGCATACTCCTGTAAGACGGTCAAGCAAAAGGTTTAAAACCAGAAGTGTTTCTTCCTCAGGACATAACACTGAATTGAAAAGGAGCCTATAAAGACAAACAGGTTCAGAAAGAAGAGATGAGCTGCTCACAGAGCTAGACTTTGCAAGTATGACAGAAGCACTGGTCTGGATGCAAACTCCAGCCAGGGAAACCCTAACCTCCCCATCACTGGAAGCTGGGAAGGAACAGGCAGGAACGAATCTTTCTGTGCTTGTCTTGTTTCTCATCCTTCTCACAAGACATCTAGTACCAACCACTGCTGGCATCAAACACTGGGGCAGATGAGTGCTAGACTGACCCACCATAGACAGCAGGACATGAGAAATGTCCACCTTGGTCAAGCCATGGCCCACCTAACTCACTGCTTTGTCTCCAGCAGTGGTACTAGCACATGTTTAGGAAGGACATGTGAACTTGGCAACTTCATGTGATCATTCTCTTTTTACTACCCCAGCATCCACAATTGCTTATACTAAGGTTTTTAGAAAGTGTATTCCCATATAGTCCTTCATTACAGACCTGCTATCCATGAATTTACCCTTTCAAAACTGCTGGCATCATCCACCTCCACAACCTTCTGGTACAGCAGGTTTACTACACAGTGTGAAAAAATATTATCTTTTGTTCATTTTAAAGTAACCTCCTAGTAGTTTTAAATGTCTCTAGTTCTACTATTGCAGGATTTGGTGAATAACACTTTCAAGCTTACCATCTTACTCTCCATATTTATTTTCAGGCTGGTTTTACCAGAACTACCTAATGGAAGCAACCAAATATCAGCACATCAGTAAATTCTGCAGAGTATCTGACTTGGGACCAAATATGGAGAAAGACCACAAAATCAAGATACAAGCTAGTAATGCAGCCATTTCTTTAGTACAGAACAGTGTTCCTCTGCTGTATCTCCTCTTCAGACTTTGTTGGTTCATTGCCACTTCTGAGGCTCAACTAGTCTCAGTGACTCATAGACCATTATCATTGGCTTCACTGTGAGAGCTAAAGAACCAGTACAGGCATGAGCATCTCCCAAACCATAGTTTAGGAAACAGAGGACAGAGACACTGCACAGTGGAAACGGTACTGTTCACCCTGCACTCAATACTGCTAAAGTACCCGATATGCCTGCTCTGTCAGGCCACAAACTTTATCTGAGGTGAGCACACAATCTATGTTCCCAGATTGCTCCAAGACCATCAGAAGACAGATGCTAGAGAAATATTATTGCTTTTCAAATTTCTGGAGCAGGCTCCCTTGCTTCTCCACTGCCAAAGAAGAAAAGAAATCCAGGGGGAGTATATGGAAAAGAAAAACATGCTCTAGACCACATGCACTAGTCAATATTCTGTGCAAAACAAAAAATAAGAAGCAAGAGAAAAACTGTTCCATCAGACAGTCCTACTCCATCACCATCCTTCACTAAACCAGGTGAAGCAGGTCACTGAACAAAGTGCAGGTGCAAAGCTGAAGACAGCTATACCAGGAGGCAGAGACCAAGCAGAGCAATAGCAGCAGTTGCTGCTTTGCCCAGCTTAGTCTGTAATTGCTTCCTCTGATGAGTTTATTTCTTTCTGTAGTCTCCTGTTTTTAATTCCTTGATTTTTTTCCAGGGTGTGCACAGGGGGAAGAGGTACACACACAGGTGATCACCAGACTTTTTTTTCCCCTGAAAAAAACCAAGCTGTCAAGTTCCAGTTTGGAAGCTTCTATCCAGCCCCCACACTATTAACCTCTGAGACTATCAATCACCTTGATACAGGTCTCTCTCCTCAAAGGAAATGGGTTCTCTCTCTTCATTAGCTGCCCGTGTCTACCAACCATAGCAGGGCCTCATTTCAAGTCCTCTTTGATGGACGGCTAGACTTAAGAGTAATAGGCACCTCAATCTCAGAGGAGAGAGAACAAGGATTTACTAATTAGACAAGGCAACACACATTAAAAGCTGGTTTTAATACCTGGCCCCAAATTAGCCCTGCACCTGTGAAGTGTCAGGATGCCTGCACAGCAGCAAGAGTACATCCCACATGCAGGGTATGTGCAGAGACGGTGAATGAAGCCTCATGAACCCACAAAACCTCTTTAGAGCAAGAAAGTGTTTGCAGCGGTTGTGCTTCATGCAGGTGGAAGGAGCAGAGAAGACCTGACAAATCCTAGATAATGAACCACAGAACACTACAGGCCAACACTACACAGAGAGAACAGACTTTCCAAGCTACCTTCCAGTCTGGAGCAGTCTCACACTGCTCTGAAAAGAAACCAGATGCAACACAGCCAAGGAGAGAGTCATAGCCACACAGTTCTGTCCACGCATTTCCAGTGTCTGATTCCACTCACAACAGAGATGCAGGATGCCAGCCATTCGGGGCAGATGAAGCATAGCTACAGGCAAGAAGCACTCTGGCATGCTGTATTTTAAAGTATATTAGCACACAAGCCAGATGCACAACTGCACACAGAGGAGAAATTTCCATCTTCAGAGGAACCAGTCTCCCTTCAAGCCTGACTATCTCCTAGTCATTTGCTCCTCTGCAAACTCCAGCCCCTCTGGTCCTGCTCCCATCTTCCCTCTACCTCCCACACTGTTTCAAAAGTAGATTGCTTTACTAATCTAGAGCCAGACTGATGCATTTGCTCATTTTAAACTGTCTGACAAGCATCTTTTGTGAGAACTGAAGTGACTGGAGAAGGCTGGGATGGGAGATACCATCATCCTGATGTGTGCCTGACCCAATATGGGAGAAGCCCATCTCTGAGCCATGCTTTTATTTTTAACAGGATTTTTTCTAGATATGCCTGAAGATATTCCTGTGGGCAGTGCTATGCTCTCTGTTAAAATGCTGGGGTTAAATCAGAGATTTACATTTATGAATACTGTAAATTCATTATCATCTGCAACCTTATACAGGGCATACAGATGATAGAGCCTGCCCAGGATGAAGGCACTGCTACTGTAAACATCCTCCCACTCTGCTAGGAACCAGCCTTCTGTGCAGACAGGACCCTTCATTCACAAGTATCCTACAATCTACATTCCTATACTCATACATTGCCTCTCCTGAGCTGGAACAGGAGATTGTAACTGTAGACTGGCAGAGCAATATACATTGCACACCACACACCTGAAGCAAGTCTGCTTTTCTTTTTTCCTTCCTGAGAGCACAGGCTGATAAATAATCCAATCCCTGCTTGGAAGAAATAAACTGTCTCCCCCTACTCCTAATACAGAGATGCAATACAAAACCTTGTCCCAGGAATTCTCTCTAAGTTATTCTTCACACCCATTTATAAGTAAAGATGCACTTATAAAAACAACCATGCAGGCCTGTTTTTCAAGTTGGCACAGGCTATTTGGACCACAAAGCTACACACAAGCACCAGTGCAGCCCCAGGCACCAGTGGAGCCCCAGACATGCTGTGCCGGAAGTTGGTCATTGCCTGCCTGGGGATATCTCCAAATTCCTGTTGGATGCAACAGCCCTAATTCAGAGAAAGAATCAGAGAGATGACCTGAACAAGTGCTTTGCACAGCATGGATTTGATATGCAGTGTAACACAGGCTTGAATTAACTCCACTGATCTTAATCATAAAACATATTCCTATGCTTCAAACTAGTGCATTTTGGATAAAGTCCACAAATTTGATTCAGCAAGTACTAGCATCAAAAAGTTACCATCAACTGCAGCATCCTATAAACGTCATACTTCAGGAAAACTAGGACTAGCACCTGACTTCATGCGCACACAACCATCACTTCTTTCCCTTAGCAAATAGAGAATGATGCTTTACTGTTACTCCTCTTCCTGCAGCAGTCTGAAACCTTCACTCTGATAAATTCAGTCCTTTCTCAGTTCTATCCCAAATGTATTTTTTACTTTTAGAAGAACTGAGGGCGGGGGGAATCCCCCAAAGAGGCCCAGTGCTTCCCTCCATGTAATGAAACCCTGTAATGGAATGCCCTGCACTCCAATTAGGAAGAAATGCTAATTTTCTCCAGTTGAGCACCCCCTCTAGATGTATCTAATTTGTTTCACTGCTTTCATCTCTCCCCTCCATCACATTTTCATTTAAAGGTTATGATCTGTTTGTGCCCTCCAAGCCGCGCCCTGACAAGACACCCCTATGAGAGGCTGCAGGGGCCACGTCGCCTTTCCTAACCCCCTTCCAAACAAAAACCAAAGCTCTTTTTCCCTCCAGTGCCTCTTTAAGAAATGCAGAAAGATGAAGGGGAGGAGCATGGAATTGGGAAGATAATAATTCAAAATAAAAAGTAAGCCCTCTTGCCAGTTGGGTTGTTGGTTGTTTCCAACAAAAGGTTAGAGATCTTTGCACCATAAGCAACACCAGTATGACCAGTGCAGGCCAGCTGGGAGAAACAGCATTACAGACCTTTGCTGCTTCTGCAGATCCATTTTAGGAACAGCTGCCATGCAAGTATACCCTTTTGCAAAGGTTCCGAGACGCAGAATAGCTTAGCTCCTTGCAGGGCTGGAGAATACATTCTTTCTCACATGCCACAGGAAGAGCCTGGTCAGAAAGGACAAGGGAAGTTGGCTCAGCTGAGGAGAAAGTCTCAGTGGAGATCTTCCCCTTCTCTCTAAATGGGTTATGCCTTGTTCTGGGAGCCTGCATTTCGTAACTTCCTGCAGGAGAGCAGAGGCTTGAGCTGGGTAGCATGGGCTTTGGAATAGCTCTTCATAGCATCTATAAATTTGTGCTACCATGGCTCTGGCTGGCTGCTGTCAAGCTTGTATATCCACAAGGCAGAGCCCTTCTGGACAGAACACCTGTCCAGACAAGCTTTCTACAAAGGCTGTACTGGTAGCAGATAAAAGACAGGCACCCAGATCACCATGCTGGTGCCACAACACTTCCCACAGAAATTTCAAAGGGCATTTTCACCAAAAGAGTATTATTTAAAAAGAATAAAATCGAGCCACCAACCTACCTTGGTTTCCTCCAATTTTCCACCCCTTTGCAGCCTGCCCCAGTATTCTCAAACAGTATTCCTTGAGCTGAACCCAGGGTCTTCCCTATGTGAACCACCCTGCCAAACCATTCATTACTTATGTTCAGCATCTTCCTCCCTTCACTTCAGTTCTCTCCTTCAACTCCTGTCCATTAGAAAGGAAATCCCTGATCTACACTCTGCAGACACAAGTTCCACCACACATCTGTTGTCAGCACAACACTACAAGTTCAAAATGCCCAAAGAACCTCTTTGGAGGTGACACAGCTAAGCAGTCCCCATCTGAAACAGAGTGGGAATTGCTGGATTCCACCTGTGGCACAGCGTAGAACAACTACCCTTTTGGAAAAAGAAGAGGACCAGCTAAACACATAGCCCAGGCTGACCATTGAGCCTCCTGTTCTTGACAATGAGATGAAGCTGGAAACATACTGGAAGAGTACTTTCTGTTATTAATAGGCACTTTGCTAATACTGCCCAAGATAGCCAGCTCCCTCTCAGTCATTTCCTGCTGCCTCCAGTGAATCCTGTCAGTCAGAGATATATGCTCCATTACATGCTATTTCCTCTCTACGTTTGCAATGCCTCCAAGAGCTTTTGCAGAAAGTCCTGATGATCTCCTCTCTTCCCAACTTCCACAGACAAGATTCCCTCATAATGCAATTTTCTGGGACCACAAACAGGGAGAGAGTAGGATTTACTTTACATAGATAGCACACTTGCTCTTTCCTCCCACCCCAGTGTCAGGCCCCCTCCTCTATCTGGTCCATGCAAACAAACCCCGAGTGGGAAAGAGTGTTTGGAAGAGGCCTGTGTCTGGGCCAGCCGCCTTTCATCCAGAAGATGCCCCTTCCCATTGGAAAATACAAGCATTGTGTGAAAACATTTTAATATATTCATGCACATTCCTATAGCTCACAGGAGCGAATGGGTCCCAGCACCCTCCCCTCCCTGCCTTCCAAATGATTTTCATAGGCAGTGATGCACTGGGAATGCCACTTGTTTTCTCAAATGCCCATGAGTATGTAAATTGTGGGAATATGCAGGCCAAGGGCCGTGGGTTTATTGTGCTGCAGAGAAGATTTTACTAATTACTTGCCTAAACTCCAAAGCAGTACGCCTGCTCTTTTACAAAAAGGGAGAGCGGGTGGTGGGAAGAGAAGGAGGGGGGAAAAAAAAGGGGGGGAGAGAGTAAAGGGAAAGAAGGAGAAGGAGAGAGAGCAAGGGATGCATTTCAAAGTTTCTCCAGCAGTTGGATGGGGGGGAGCTGGGCCCAATGTGAAATCATAGAGGTCAAAGGTGGGTCTCCCTCCCTTGTGAGAAAGTGGTGAATCAGGACGGTTTATCAAACGATCATTTTCTTTTGAAACTGGGAGGCAGCGGCTGGGACAATTCTGCAGATGTGCTTGATGAGTTCGGGACAAAAATGGGCTGCCTCCTCCCCCCCTCCCCCTTTAAGGTCTCCCATCAGGGGTTGCTTCTCCCTCCACTGCTTCCAGGACCCTCCCCTCCCTTCTTCAGTGGTCAGCTGAGACCCCCACCCACTGACCGCCTTTGTGTTCCTGGCCTTTGGACACACTGACAGGGCCCTTTATGAGACCCCAATCAAGACCCCCATGTCACAGGTACCTAGTAGAGATACCAGACCCTTTTCAAATGAGGAACAACAAGGAAAATATGCTGGCCCATTGTCCCAGCACGGCACCAAGGGAGATGAAAGGGACAGGCTGCTCCCTCTCTGCAGACCGCCTGCCAATCAACCCCAGTTATTAAGGTCACGATGTGGAAATTCTTTTGACCTACACCTAATCAAAGATGCACCAGGGCCTTTTGAGACAACACAGGGGAAGGTGGGAGGGCAGGCATCCCCCTGCCCTCACCACCCATAAATATAGCGGAGCTTCCAAAGAGAATTTAGTAGGAATTACCCAAGTAGTATGGCAGCACACTTGCCCAAGTACCGCTGGGGCAGCCAAGGTGGGCTCCATGCTGGCATCTGGCCTCAGGAGGGCTAAAGTTAAAAGCTTTCCTCGTTGAAAAGTTACAGACTGAGCAATGCTGGAGGTGTCTCAGAAGTCATGACCAAGAACCCTGTGTGACTAGTACTAAGCATCCTCTTTCCTATTTCCAATAGCTTTGGTTTGCTCAGGCTGTGGGCTTCATGAAACATTCAGCTCTATCCAACACTGGGCCCTGGAGAAGAAAAACCCAGTGAACATGAACCTATAAGCCTCCAAAAGCTGAAACACCTGGAAGAGTGGATAGATTTTAGCAGTGCAGAGCAGTCATTCTGAATCCCCCTTGCATTATACAGGATGAAGACACTAGTATGACATTGATGGTGGCAGTTTTTGGGACTATGCAGAAATCTATCAGTGAGAGGTGTTAGAACCTACCTGCAGTGATAGAGCAATCAGATGGGTGGTACAAAACAGAGCATGGGTCAAGATGGGATCAGAGAAGCAAGTCTCACCACACAGCTCCAGAGTAACTGAAATATGAACAAGATCACCTGCCCCTGAAGAGCTGTTCTGTATCAGTCACTGTCTGAATCATCACCATACACTCAGTAACAGAACAGTTAGACAAAATATTTCAACCTGACAATAGTGACATAGTCTGTGGTAGTTCACACAAAAAAAGCAAAACAATCCAAACCCCAGAAGAGAAACATTTTAAGTATATATAGGAGGCTTTTTTAAGTGCATGATTTTGAATTAGGTCTTCCAGAAGAGCCACATATTGTAAATCATGGCTACCTAAGACCAGTCTTGAAGAACAGAAACTTCTGGCACACCTCTTCACACACCATGCAGGGAATACCCTTCCTGATTTCATTGCCATCTTGCTGCCCTCATCCTGTTGGCATCCTTCAAAGCCCATGGGGATCAAGCTCTTTGTGAAAAGCAAGCAAATTTGGGGTGGTGATAGAATGAAGACATGAACAGCATGAAAATCACAACCACCAAGATGTAAATTTTGTTATGCTAAATACTTTGCTCATCTGTTGGCTCATTTCTTCTGCCTTTTAATCCACCTTCAGCTCATGAAAGACACCAGTTCAGTGCTACTGAGCCCCCCAACTCCCATCAGAGAGCCTGCAGAAGATAACAGCCTACCAGCCATAACCAACTGGGTGAGACATGAGAAGCTGAAGATTCCAGAAAAGCTTTGGGACAAAGACTCATGTGTTTACATAAATCCTACTATACTGCTTCTCTGCTGCAAGTCATTCCCATTCCTTAAACTGTCCCCTTGTTCCTTGGCTTTTATGCAATTGTTGAAGCAGGTGGAAGACAGTTTTTTTCTTCTTGATGTTAAACCAGCTATCTCTTATACCTGAAATTACTTAGCAATAGCAAGGGATGGTCTGGTTTAGGCTGCAGTGAGCCAAGATTCAAATGGACATTTCAACAAGCTATCTTCTCTAGCGTTACAGTAAGCTGCAGTGCTCAGAACAGATGTTATTTCAGCGCTGCAGCACAGAAGACAGAGGTGAGTTTCTTACTTCAGGGCAACATCCTCCACTATCAACCTCCTTTCAAATGTCAATGGCAGGCTGAGGACCAACCTCCTGCTGTCCTCAGAGTGAATCAACACTTCTTTAGAGGGCTAGGCTGCTATCTTAGGACACTACAGCTCCACTTCCTACCTCAGGGCAGGAGCTTGCATCCTCTGACACCTCCGGCCTCATCTGGGAGGAGTAACAGTAGAAGCTGAGCCTGGTTAGAGGCATCTGCACCTGGGGCTCTCACGGTGCACCACAGGTCCATCCCTCTCTGTCCTTCCCCGCCTCCAAAAGCAGCCCTTTGAAAGGCAGGGGAGGGAGCAGACACCACTCTAATTGCAGGAGTGAAACCTGGCATCCTCCTGCTCATCTACCTTTGCACTCTGTTCCCAATTCTCTTTGAACCTCTGGTACAGCTTGTCAGGTCGCTGCCCTCCTGAGAGATCAGAAAAAAAATTATGGCAGTGATTACTATTGTACACTGATTTGCAAGCTGGAAAAAGAGAGAAAAAGAAAGACAGAACAGCCTCCATGTGTCAGGGTATGAAAGGGCTGTGACTGAAGCCGACTGAAAAACAAACCCTTAATTTAAATGTTAATGAAAGTGCTGAAGAGACATCAGAGGCTTTGGTTTCTCTACAAGGAGCAGAATCATGAGGTCCAGAATTTATGGCCCCCTTCACCTTCCCTCTCCCCTTCTCTGCTCCATCAGCCAGAGAAGTTAGGAAAGGAAAAAAACCCTAATTTTAACATTAACTCCGCACTTCCACCCTGGGATGCAATTGCTAAATTATCTGTTGGCAGGACACTGATCAAAGGTGGAAAAACAAAGGCACGCTGCACAACTGAGCAAAAGTAAACAGCAGCCAAGGTCTGGTGAAGTTCCCTTCTCCCCCTGCAAAGAAGCAAAGAGAAAATGATCGCAAACTGGAAATGGAAACCTCAAACCATAAGGCAGCCAGCCCCCTCAACTCAGTTTCTTCTGTCACATCGATTAAACAGACATGGATTCTCCTGTGCAAACCAAGCAGCACAAGATGCTTCCTCCAAGCTTGCAAAGACAGACTCTTCCCCTCAAGCAAGGGAAAGATGAGAAAAAACTGCAGGGGGAGACAGAAAAAAAGATTCAATATGCAACATAGCTCGACAGGATTAGAAACAGATGCCTGGGCTCTAACACAGTTAGCTACTGCCTCCCGAAACCTGCTCACCTGCCCACAAACACCAGTGAGCCAATTCAGTCACAGCAAATATGTATATTAAAGTATTGGCCAAAAGTGACAAACAGGGAGCAAGTCATCAGTCATGTGGACTTTAGAGGGCAAAGGAAAGAAACTCAAGTGCAGAAAAGTAAGCTGCAGTTTCTCAGCCTACAAGAAGTGTTTACACATGTGTTTGTTTCTAGATGAGTGGGAAGAGACACGTGTGTGCATGTGTTCACCCACGTGAAGAAGACCAGAGTCATCATCATGCAATTAAAGAGCGTAAACCAAAGTCTTCTTTCTTCCAACATCAAGGGAACGGTCAGGGCACACGGATAAGACATAGGTGTCATTTTAGCTCCAGAGGGGAGAAACTGATACTCATTTCCTGCTCTTCAGCTTTGGGGTGAAAGAGCACCAAGTCACTTACGACAACTGCATATATACCTAGAAACCTGCATCCAGATCACTCCCTGAGGTCAGCAAGAGATGGTAGTTAATGCCACCACTAACTCTGCAAGTCCACCCTGGGATCTCACAGTTGAGCAGGTTCTTTCTGCCTCTGCTTGAGAAACAGCTGCAGGTCAGAGTCCCCTCTCAATTATTCAAACCAACCAGGCTCTACAGGGATCCCCAAGGACAGCAGAACTATTGCTGCCTAATATTTTGCTGGCAATGCACAAACCAGAATAAACCCCAGTTACATGTCCTAACTCCTAGCAGACTCAGAGAGGTTAACTGCGCAAAGCTAGGTCACAACAGAGCATCACTACAGCCAACAGCTCATCTTGATAAAAGTGGAGCAGGAAATGGGGGGGGGGGGGGGGGAAATTACCAAA